>SJYA01000316.1:8162-70876 GCA_006410615.1 Neotragus moschatus | reverse complement strand
AGATCTGGGTTCAATCCCTGGGTTGGGAAGATCTCCTGGAGAAGGGAATGGATACCTACTCCAGTATCCTGGCCAGGAGAATTCCATGGACTGTATAGTTCATGGGGTCACAAAGAGTCAGACATGATTGAGCAACTTTCATTTCACTTCATTTATAGAAATAAAGCCAGTACACAGATATCTCCAGTACTGGTTAGACTATGCCTAGTGACACGAGAGAGTAATGCAGTTATTTAAGTTTAAAGTAGAAATGTTTCTTAGAGGGAGTAGCATTTAAAATGATACGTGAACAATGAGGTTGCCTACAATGTAGACACAGGGAAAGTGTTCCAGCCAGATTAAAAGGGCAAAGCCCTGGGGAACAGAAACTTGCCAGGAACAGGAAGTAGTCCAACTTTACTTGGAAGATACAATAAAATTAAAGAGAGTGAGCAAGAAAAGTAGGTGGCATGACATCACTGAGATCTTTGCACTCCTGCCAAGTGTAAAAACATTAAGGCAGTATAGTCAATGGGGAGACATTCTTCAGGGGAATAGACTGAACAGAGAAGTAATGTTGGGAAGTCACCCTGAAAGAAGTATGTAGAATAAGGGAAAGAGATGGGAAAGTACTTTGAGGCCAGNAGGTGGCATGACATCACTGAGATCTTTGTACTCCTGCCAAGTGTAAAAACATTAAGGCAGTATAGTCAATGGGGAGACATTCTTCAGGGGAATAGACTGAACAGAGAAGTAATGTTGGGAAGTCACCCTGAAAGAAGTATGTAGAATAAGGGAAAGAGATGGGAAAGTACTTTGAGGCCAGATTAGGACTTCAGTAGAATACACAAAGCATCCTGATAGGTCTGGAGGTGAAAAGGTCACTTTCAGATCTCCTTATAGGATTTAAAGTCATGACAGGAGTGGGAGGTCCAGGGAGAAAGAACATGACAGTTTTCTGGGAATCTTGCAGTTTTGAGATCCAAAAGGGCAAATTATTTTATTGGTAGGACGTTATCATGTTGACTTACACATTCTCTCTCTTTTTTTTTACTATATTATATTTACCACTGCCCCTGTGCTCTCTCTTCCCCCTTCTTCTGTGACTTCACATGTCAACTGTGTCTGCCAGCTTAGTTAGCTCTGATAGTTCAGTTCAGTTCAGTCGCTCAGTTATGTCCTACTCTTTGTGACCCCATGAACTGCAGCATGCCAGGCCACCCTGTCCATCATCAAACTCCCAGAGTCCACCCAAACTCATGTTCGTTGAGTCAGTGATGCCATCCAACCATCTGTCGTCCCCTTCTCCTGCCCTCAATCTTTCCCAGTATCCAGTTCTTTTCAAATGAGTCAGCTCTTTGCATCAGGTGGCCAAAGTATTGGAGTTTCAGCTTCAACATTAGTCNAAAGGTCACTTTCAGATCTCCTTATAGGATTTAAAGTCATGACAGGAGTGGGAGGTCCAGGGAGAAAGAAGATGACAGTTTTCTGGGACTCTTGCAGTTTTGAGATCCAAAAGGGCAAATTATTTTATTGGTTGGATGTTATGTTGACTTACACATTCTCTCTTTTTTTTTTTTTTTTTACTATATTATATTTACCACTCCCCCTGTGTTCTCTCTTCCCCCTTCTTCTGTGACTTCACATGTCAAGTGTGTCTGCCAGCTTAGTTAGCTCTGATAGTTCAGTTCAGTTCAGTCGCTCAGTTGTGTCCGACTCTTTGTGACCCCTGCAGCATGCCAGGCCGCCCTGTCCATCATCAAACTCCCAGAGTCCACCCAAACTCATGTTCGTTGAGTCAGTGATGCCATTCAACCATCTGTCGTCTCCTTCTCCTGCCCTCAATCTTTCCCAGTATCCGGGTCTTTTCAAATGAGTCAGCTCTTCTCATTAGGTGGCCAAAGTATTGGAGTTTCAGCTTCAACATTANGCCAGGCCGCCCTGTCCATCATCAAACTCCCAGAGTCCACCCAAACTCATGTTCGTTGAGTCAGTGATGCCATTCAACCATCTGTCGTCTCCTTCTCCTGCCCTCAATCTTTCCCAGTATCCGGGTCTTTTCAAATGAGTCAGCTCTTCTCATTAGGTGGCCAAAGTATTGGAGTTTCAGCTTCAACATTAGTCCTTCCAGTGAACACCCAGGACTGATCTCCTTTAGGATGGACTGGTTGGATCTCCTTGCAGTCCAAGGGACTCTCAAGAGTCTTCTCCAACACCACAGTTCAAAAGCGTCAATTCTTCAGCGCTCAGCTTTCTTTATAGTAGCAGGTGGATTGAAGCACCATAAAATCATAGACACTGTACAATTTCACCAAAGCAAAGGAAAGTCAATTAATTTTAAGGGGTATGCAACTTCCTTGAGATATCAAAATAAGGAAGTACAAGCGACAAAACATGCAAACAAAGTTACCACCAACTACCTCCAAGTGTGTGTGTGTGTGTGTGTGTGTAAAGAGCACCAAGGGATAGCTCCCCAGAGAGTAAGGGGAAAAAAACCACAAATGTGGAGAGAATGACAGGGTGGCTGATATCAGGTCATGATGCTGTGCAGTATCTTCATGCCCAAAGAGAGTCAAAAGGCTGCAGAATTACTCAGAGGTTTGGGAAGATAGCAGGGTATTAAAGACAGAGACCTTAGTAGGGAGCATGGTTTACTGAGGGATTTCATATAAATTATCAATTTCTTGGTCCCCTATTTTCACTTCCATCTTGCTCTTATTGTCATAGTCATTCTTAGAAGTGATAGATTCAACAGGAAAGATAATCTAGCATGAAATATTATTCAATGCCATATCCCTATATGTGCTCAGAAACTTAGTCATGTCAAACTCTTTTGCAACCCCGTGGACTGTAGCTCTCTAGGCTCCTCTGTCCATTGGATTCTCCTAGCAAGAATCCTGGAGTAGGGTGCCATTTGCTCCTCCAGGGATCTTCCCAACCCAGGGATCAAATTTGTGTCTCTTACATATTGTGTGTTGACAGGGGGATTCTTTACCACAGTGGCAAGCTCTCATATCCATATGAAGTACATCTTTTCATGCATTTCCAAACCTCTCAGTTCTTTAGGACAGAATCATATAATTTTGATTTTGCCTACAAAATATCAACAGATTCAGTTATAATTTGAGATAGAATATGAGTCAAGAGTTCAGAGTAATTTATTTTTGTGCCAGGAAAGTAGATCACACACTGAGAAGTAGGTCTATCTGGAATCATTTAGAAAGGGCTTAATAAATTTTGCCACTAAAACTGGCACATTTGTTCAAACTTTCACTGTGCCCCTTACCAGATAATGTGGTGGGAATAATCACTTAGGCTAGAAATCAGGATTCTAGGAGTGGTCTCTATATTACTGAGTTTGTGATATCCTGCAGAACTGTTTTGAATATATAGTGTAGCAAGGTAAAAATAAATATCCATAAATTGCAAAGGCATATATAAATGAAAACTCTTATACTATTATTACAAAATATTTCACAATTTCCTATGGCACTCAAATTCTGGTGTTGGTGAACTATGGAGAAGGATATTAGAAATGGCTGAATGCCAGAGGCAACCAGCTCTTCTCTATGACCCAGCCCCTATTTACCAACCGCACAATGACCATCAAGGGGCCAGAAAGCAGTTTTCCCTCACAAGAAACCAAGTCTGAAAACTGTTAGAAAATATATCCAAAGGACACATCCAGGTTTTATCTGACCTAAAGCTTATAGTTTAATGACCTTTTATAGAAAAAAACAAATAAATCATAAACACATAATTTGGCAGAAAAGAATGAACATACACTTAGAATGAGGAAAGAAATAACAATCACAAATTTTAAAAGACTGACAAATAGCTCAAAAATACAAACTCTAGGATAATAATAAAAATTTAATAAACATCTAACATACAATCTAAAGGGTTTTTGCATAAAATTTTTGGCTTATACTTTTATTACCTTTTCATATAACCATAATTTTCTGATACCGTTTTCCACAGAGAAAACAAAATGACAATTTAGTCTTTAACATAATAGATTGAAAACTATTTTTTTTACTATTGATAATTGAAATGTATAAAATATGGCTCTTCACACTTCAGTTCCGTTCAATTCAGTCGCTCAGTCATGTCTGACTCTTTGCGACCCCATGAATCACAGCACGCCAGGCCTCCCTGTCCANAAGAAAATACGGTCAATGTAAGCAGAGAGAATGAAGACACTAAACATGCCAAGTCACTTCAGTCGTGTCTGACTCTCTGCGACCCCATAGATGGCAGCCTACCAGGCTCCCCCGTCCCTGGGATTTTCCAAGCAAGAACACTGGAGTGGGTTGCCATTTCCTTCTCAATGCATGAAAGTGAAAAGTGAAACTGAAGTCGCTCAGTCGTGTCTGACCCTCAGTGACTCCATGGACTGCAGCCTTCCAGGCTCCTCTGTCCATGGGATTCTTCAGGCAAGAATACTGGAGTGGGGTGCCATTGCCTTCTCTGGAAGACACTAAGAACACACCAAAAAGAAAGTCTAGTGATTGAAAAGAAAAAAAAACAAAAAACTATAGCAGAAAAGAAGAATGCTTATAATGGACTTAGTACTTTGCATATGACTAAAGATTCTTTCAACTAAAAAGGATATATCAATAGGATCCTCAAAGAAAAAAGAAAAGGTGGGGAAAAAGAAAACCCACAATAGATTATCCATGGACTACGGGACTGTGGAATGTCTAACAAAAAGTGTGACATAATTTATAATGGGATGACCAGAGAAGAAGAGAGAAAAGGAGTATNTCTTTCAACTAAAAAGGATATATCAATAGGATCCTCAAAGAAAAAAGAAAAGGTGGGGAAAAAGAAAACCCACAATAGATTATCCATGGACTACGGGACTGTGGAATGTCTAACAAAAAGTGTGACATAATTTATAATGGGATGACCAGAGAAGAAGAGAGAAAAGGAGTATTTGGAACAAATTTAATTTCAACATTAAAAAATCAATTAATGTAATCCATCACATCAACAGCCTAAACACTGAAAACCATATGATCTTATTAATAGATGTGGAAAAGCAATCAACAAAATCTAACACCCATTAATGTTAAAAAAAAAAATCCAAATTAACAAGGATTAGAGGAGAACTTTCTCAGTTTGATAAA
Source organism: Neotragus moschatus (assembly GCA_006410615.1). Lineage (NCBI taxonomy): Eukaryota > Metazoa > Chordata > Mammalia > Artiodactyla > Bovidae > Neotragus > Neotragus moschatus. Next base: position 65,765 of record SJYA01000316.1, on the reverse strand, counting down.
AACCATCTACAAAAAACCTACAGCTAACATCGTATCAATGGTGGAAAACTAGAAGTCTTCCCATTATGATAGGGTACAGGACAAGGAGATCTCCTTTCATGGCTGCTTTTAACATTGAACCAGAAGTTTTTACTAATGCAACAATGTAAGAAAAGGAAATAAAAGGTATACAGATAGAGAAAGAAGACACAAACTGTCTTATTTCACAGATGGCATAGATAGAAAATACAAAATGACTGACAAAAAAACCCTTGGAACCAGTAAGCAGTTATAGCAAGACTGCAGGATACAAGGTTAGTATAGAGAAGCCAGTTGCTATGCACCAACAAACAAGCAGAAATTGAATTTAAAACAGTGTTATTTATATTAGCACCCAGAATGAAGTACTTACATATAAATATAAATATATATATGTGTGATTTATATGAGGAAAGTTACCAAACTCCAATGAATGAAATCAAAGAAGAATTAATTGGTAAGACACTCCATGTTCATGGATAGGAAGAATCAATATGGTCAAGATGTTAGTTGTACCCAACTTGTCTATAAATTCAGTGAAATCCCAATAAAAATCCCAGAAAGTAATTTTATAAATAAGGACACACCAAATTTAAAGTTTCAGTGTGGAGGCAAAAAAAACAAAAACAAAAAAACTCAGAACCAACACAGTCTGGAAAGAAAAGAACAAAGTTGAGAACTGCCACTACTCAATTCCAAGACATATTATAAAGCTATAGTAATGAAGACAGTTTGGCACTGGTGAAAGAAGAAACATATCATTGGGAAAAAAATTTTAAAGAGCCCAGAAATATACTCCATAAATGCAATCTATTGATATTTGACAAAAGAGCAAATGTGATACAATGAAGTAAAGATAGTCTCTTCAACAAATTATGCTAACGTTCATATTTTGTATGTGAATATCGAGACAGATGTTACTGCCTTCACAAAAATTAATTCAGAATGGATCATATAATCGAAATGTAAAATTCTAAGCTAAAAAACCCTCAGAAGACAACATAGGAGGAAATCTGGATGAGCTTTCTTTTATTATACAAAAAAAAAGATACTTTGCATAAAAATAAACTAATTTATAAGCTGGTCTTCATTAAAACTAAACTTCTTTCTCTGTTAAAAAAAAACTGAAAGAATGAGAAGACAAATCAAATACTGAGACAAAGTACACCTGACAACACATATTATAACTTTTTGATTACAGCCATTCAAACAGATGAAGCCAGATATAGAAAAGCAAATACTGTATTATACCACTTATATGTGGACTCTGAAAAAAAGAAATCAAACTCACTTAAAGACAGCAGATTGGTGGCTGTCAGAGGTAGGGGTATGGGTGGGCAAAATGAGTAAAGGGGATCAAAAGATCCAAACTTCCAGTTATAAATATGCCCTGGGAATATAATATATATCATGGTGACTATACCTAACAATTCTCTTCTGTATATTTGAAAATTTCAAAGGGACTAAATCTTAAAATTATTTTTTTCTTATGATAAAAACTTTTAACTCTTTGGGAAAAGAAAAGAAAGAAAAACAGTGAGACACTTTTGAGTGAAAAGTGTGAAATAGTGTGAACAGTTTTAGTAGACATTTAATTTAACTCTGGTTCTTAGAACTTTTCTGAAATATATGAAAACTCCCAACAGGAGAAATAGTTGTAATTAACCACTGACTAAGGAAAACACAGACAACGGAAGTAATCAACTCTGCCTACTAAATAAAGCAGTTAAAACTACTGGAATCATCACAGACATGATTAGACTGGGCAACATTAAGTAAGAACGGAACTAATGTTTCCAGGAGTGAAGAAGCAGACCTCTAGATTCGATCTTCATTGTTTACTTTTTGGGGATATTTCAGGTACTTCTGCAAATATGTTAACTCCTTCTCACAACAGGAGACAGCATGATTTGAAAGAAAAAGCAAGTATTAGAAGTGCAGCCTCCCCCTACTCAAGTTCCAATTCTCAAAAACTTGCCCTGAGGCAAGTCACTTAACCTCTCAGAGGCTTAGATTTTTCATCTGCAAAATACATTTAATAGTATATTATTGAACAATATGTGAGGATTCAATGAGACTTTTAGGGTACATAGTCAGGATTAAATAAATGCATGTCAAACAGATTAATGTATTAAATTAAATAAATGGCCTGTGATTTGGGATATTTTTCAAGATGTAGAATTTATTTTAGAAATTCTAGTTCTTACACCAGTTCTTACACTAAACTGTAGTGATCTAAAGGAGTACATGCTTAATGCAGAGATGTCCAAAGTAGTTTACCTAGTGGGAGAACCTAGTTCAGTGACCTGTAAAAGCATTCCACATTCCTTGCTGAGCATTAATGGATTTTAGATCTATACCTTCATACGGAAAAGGTTCTTGAGAATGTCAAGTTTGTAGTGCACAGTCTCCTTCTTGAGGACAAAATGTCCATTTACAGCCCTAAGTTAAGGATTCTCCACAATAATGCTGTTTCTTCTTAAAAAGAGAGGAAAAAAGAGTATTTACCTATCTTAAATAGGTCTTTTTTGAAATACACTCAAAGCTTAAGTAGATCTGTCAGAAGCTGACCTATGTCCACTTGAGGCTTTTTTTTTTCATTATGTGACTGTCTATTTCAATCTCCCAGATAGATTCATATTTCAAATAAAAATAATACAGAGAATGAAATATTGCCACTTGCAGCAACACGGATGAACCTAGAGATTATTAAGTGAGTCAGACAGAGAAAGACAAGTATCATATGATATCACTTACATGTAGAATCTAAAAAAAGTTATACAAATCAACTTATTTACAAAACAGAGACAGACTTACAGGCATAGAAATCAAATTTATGATTACCAAAGGAGGAAGGGGAGGTGGAGAGATAAACTAGGAGTTTGGGATTAACAGATACAAACCATTATAAAGAAAATAGATAATCAGCAAGAATTTAGAGTATAATCAATATGATAACCTATAAAGGAATAACCTCTAATGGAAAAGAATCTGAAGCTGTATACTTGAAACTAGCATAATACCAACTATTGCTAATTTTTTTAAAAGAACAGAAAGAAAAGCTCTAATTTAATGTAATTTATTTTTGAAATTATTTCAAAATGACCAAATGTATCAAAGAAAGCTATGTGAATGAAACAGAAGAGGAAATTTAAAATATAGAGGTGCTAATCAGAGGGAACAAGGTCAACTAATAGAAGTCAGTTAAAAGTTAAGCTTAGCAAAGTTTAACCTAATTTTCATCCAGTCCTAGAGTTATAATATGATCCTCAATTGCAAGTCATTTCAGTTTAACAAATGTAGTGCTTACTATGTACATGGCACTATTGCTAGCTACCTGACTTCTCTTTCCCTACTCTGAGTATTGTTAGATGTGGTCCTTTTAAAAATCACNACTAAACTGTAGTGATCTAAAGGAGTACATGCTTAATGCAGAGATGTCCAAAGTAGTTTACCTAGTGGGAGAACCTAGTTCAGTGACCTGTAAAAGCATTCCACATTCCTTGCTGAGCATTAATGGATTTTAGATCTATACCTTCATACGGAAAAGGTTCTTGAGAATGTCAAGTTTGTAGTGCACAGTCTCCTTCTTGAGGACAAAATGTCCATTTACAGCCCTAAGTTAAGGATTCTCCACAATAATGCTGTTTCTTCTTAAAAAGAGAGGAAAAAAGAGTATTTACCTATCTTAAATAGGTCTTTTTTGAAATACACTCAAAGCTTAAGTAGATCTGTCAGAAGCTGACCTATGTCCACTTGAGGCTTTTTTTTTTCATTATGTGACTGTCTATTTCAATCTCCCAGATAGATTCATATTTCAAATAAAAATAATACAGAGAATGAAATATTGCCACTTGCAGCAACACGGATGAACCTAGAGATTATTAAGTGAGTCAGACAGAGAAAGACAAGTATCATATGATATCACTTACATGTAGAATCTAAAAAAAGTTATACAAATCAACTTATTTACAAAACAGAGACAGACTTACAGGCATAGAAATCAAATTTATGATTACCAAAGGAGGAAGGGGAGGTGGAGAGATAAACTAGGAGTTTGGGATTAACAGATACAAACCATTATAAAGAAAATAGATAATCAGCAAGAATTTAGAGTATAATCAATATGATAACCTATAAAGGAATAACCTCTAATGGAAAAGAATCTGAAGCTGTATACTTGAAACTAGCATAATACCAACTATTGCTAATTTTTTTAAAAGAACAGAAAGAAAAGCTCTAATTTAATGTAATTTATTTTTGAAATTATTTCAAAATGACCAAATGTATCAAAGAAAGCTATGTGAATGAAACAGAAGAGGAAATTTAAAATATAGAGGTGCTAATCAGAGGGAACAAGGTCAACTAATAGAAGTCAGTTAAAAGTTAAGCTTAGCAAAGTTTAACCTAATTTTCATCCAGTCCTAGAGTTATAATATGATCCTCAATTGCAAGTCATTTCAGTTTAACAAATGTAGTGCTTACTATGTACATGGCACTATTGCTAGCTACCTGACTTCTCTTTCCCTACTCTGAGTATTGTTAGATGTGGTCCTTTTAAAAATCACAAGAGACACGTGTACCCCGATGTTCATTGCAGCACTGTTTATAATAGCCAGGACATGGAAACAACCTAGATGTCCATCAATAGATGAATGGATAAGAAAGCTGTGGTACATATACACAATGGAATATTACTCAGCCATTAAAAAGAATACATTTGAATCACTTCTAATGAGGTGGATGAAACTGGAGCTGATTATACAGAGTGAAGTAAGCCAGAAAGAAAAACACCAATAGAGTATACTAACATATATATATGGAATTTAGAAAGATGGTAATGATAACCCTGTATGTGAGACAGCAAAAGAGACACAGATGTATAGAATGGACTTTTGGACTCTGTGGGAAGGGGAGAGGGTGGGATGATTTGGGAGAATGGCATTGAAACATGTATACTATCATGTAAGAAACGAATCGCCAGTCTATGTTTGATGCAGGATACAGGATGCTTGGGGCTGGTGCACAGGGATGATCCAGAGAGATGATATGGCGTGGGAGGTGGGAGGGGGGTTTAGGATTGGGAACTCATGTACACCTGTGGTGGATTCATGTCAATGTATGGCAAAACCAATACAGTATTGTAAAGTAAAATAAAGTAAAAATAAAAATTAAAAAAAAATCCATTACTACTTTCTAAAGAAAAATAAACAAATGAGACCTAATTAAACATAAAACTTTTTGCAATGCAAATCATTGACAAAATATAAAGACAATCCACTGAATGGGAAAAAATATTTGCCAATGATATGATCTATAAGGGGGTAATATTTTATAATTAATTAGTTTAGTTAATTGAAAGATACTTAACTTTACAACACTGTTTTTCTCTTTCAATATCTCAGTTATGGGTACACATGTGTCTTCCCATCCTGAACCCCCTCTCATCTCCCTCTGCACCCCATCCCTCTGGGTCGTCCCAGAGCACCAGCTTTGAATGCCCTGCTTCATGCATCAATCTTGCCTTGGTCATCTATTTTACATATGGTAATATACATGTTTCAATGGTGTTCTCTCAAATCATACCACCCTTGCCTTCTCTCAGAATCCAAAAGTCTGTTCTTTACATCTCTGTCTCTTTTGCTGTCGTGCATATAAGATCATCATTACCATCTTTCTAAATTCCACACACATGTGTTAATACACAGTATTGATGCATCTCTTTCTGACTTACTTCACTCTGTATAATAGCCTGCAGTTTCATCCACCTCATTAGAACTGACTCAAATGCATTCCTTTTTATAGCTGAGCAATATTCTATTGTGTACATGTACTATAACTTCCTTATCCACTAATCTGCTGATGGACAGTCTAGCTTCTTTCCATGTTTTAAGGGGGTAATATTAAAAATATATAAATACCTCATGCAACTCAACATTTGAAATATAATCTGCTTAACAATGTGCAGAAGACCTGAAAAGATATTTCCCAAAAACACAGACAGCCAACAAGCACATGAAAAGATACTCAACATCACTAATCAGAGAAAAACAAATTAAAAGTGCAGTAAGATGTCAACTCACACCTGTCAGAATGGTGATCATTAAAAAGAACACAAATAACAAATGTGTGAGGATGGTGAAAAAAGGGAACCCTTGTCCACTGTTGGGGAATTTACATCAGTGCAGCCACTATGAAAAACAGTATGGAGATTTCTCAAAAAACTAAAAATAGAACTACAATATTATCAAGGAATTTCACTCCTGGGTATATACCCCAAAACACAAAAACACTAACTCAAAAGGATACATGCACTCCAATTTTCATAACAGCATTGTTTACAGTAGCCAAATTATGGAAGCAACCTACGTGGCCATCAACAGATGAATGGATAAAAAATGTGATATATTTATAGCATATATTCCATATAATAGAATACCACTCAGTCATAAAGAGAATGAATTTTGCCATTTGTAACAACATGGATGGATTTGAAGGGTATTATGGGATCATCAATTCAATGGACATGAATTTTGGTGGACTCCGGGAGTTGGTGATGGACAGGGAGGCCTGGTGTGCTGTGGTTCATGGGGTCACAAAGAGTCAGACACAACTGAATGACTGAACTGAACTGAAGCCAAGAGAAATAAGTCCGAGAAAGACAAGTACTGTATGATATCATTTGTATGTGGAATGTAAAAGACAAACTAGTGTCTTTTTTTGTCCCTCAAAAAAAGAGAGGGAGAGAGACTCACAGATATAAAGAACAGAGTGTGGTTACCAGTAGGGAGAAGGAAAAGGGTAGGCGCAAGACAAGGGTAGAGAATTAAGAGGTACAAACTAGTGGATTGGCCAAAAAGTCCGTTCAGGCTTTTCATAGCATTGTAGTAAAAGCTGAATGAAACCTTGGCCAACTCAATACTATGTATGAAATAAATGAGCTACAGGGATGTATTGTACAGCATAGGGGATACAGTCAATACTCTATATTAGCTATAACTGGAGCACATAACCTTTAAAAACTGTGAATCACTAGGTTGTACACCTGAAGCTTATGTAATATTGTACATCAACTACACCTCAATAGCTTTTTTAATTTAAAAAACCACTATTGCTTTTCACTTGCCTCTCAGAGTATTAAAGACAATGAATCATGATATTAAAAAAAAAAAAAGCAACTTTGAGGTTTCAAAAAATAACTTCAAGTAAATGATAAAAGCTATATCTGATAAAGGACAGCATATAAGTCATATTCTGTAAAGCAGTTTGTATCCATAAAATATAGAGGACTCTTAAAACACTAAAAGAGACAGCCTAATTAAAACATAGGCAAAAGGTTTACACTGACATTTCTCCAAAGGAGACATATAAATGGCCAATGAACATATGAACAAATGTTCATCATTTATCACTTAGGCAATACAAAAAGAAACATAATGAGATACAAGGTCACAATCAGTAAGATGACTAACACAGAAAAGATAGAGAATATCCAGTGTTGGCAAGCATATGGAGAAATTGGAACTCAATAAATCTCTATAAATGTAAAATGGTACAACCAGTTTGGTGGTTAGTTAAAATATTGAACAAAAAGTTACTTATTACCTAGCAATTCCAACAGAACAGGAAAACAGAAAAACACCTCTACACAAAAATTTATACAGGAAGGTTCATAGCAACATTATTCACAAGAGCCAAAAGGTGGTAACAATCCAAATGTCTACAAATTGGTGAATGGATAAACAAAATTGTATATACATAAACACAGTATCATTCAGTCATAAAAATAAATGAAGTTCTGGTATACATGCCATAACACAGATAAATTTTTAAAATGTGCTAAATGAAAAAAGACAGAAATGGGCATACGCCTATGATTCCATTTATATGAAATTTCAGAATAGACAAATACACAGAAATAGAAAATAGAATAGCTTTTGCCAGGGCCTGGGATAAACAAGGAATGGGTTATTGTTAATGGATACATGAGTTCTTTTTTAGAGTGATGAAATATTTTAAAGTTAGTGGCACTGGTTGTTCAACTCTGAGTTACACTATCTGAGTTACACGCTTCAAAAGCATGAATTTTATGGTATGAGAATTATATTTCAATAAAGCTATTATTATGGAAAGCAGTCTGAGTCATCTTTCATGTCAGATCTACTCTGTTAAAAAAATGGACATTTTCACTCATACCACACAAATACATGAACACCCAAGTTCATGGTTTATGAAGATTTGGAAATGTGTATATCTGACTTTTCCATAATTGATGAAAAAATATCCTGGTGTTAAAATTCAGCCAGTCATTTCTGTGTACATCTATAGATCCTTGGACTGCCATAAAACTTATTTGACTATTTCTAGTATTCATTCAACATAGTATCATGCATATGTATCATTCCTGGAAAGGCTTCCTATACCTTCAAAACTAAGAAGACATTAATAAGTTATATTGAATTTTAATAGGCCAAGGTTGTTGTTCAGTAGCTCAGTCATATCCAACTCTTTGTGACCCCATGGACTGCAGCACATCAGGCTTTCTTGTCCTTCACTGTCCCCCAAAGTTTGCTCAGACTCATGTCTATTGAGTTGGTGATGTCATGCAACCATCTCATCCTCTGTTGCCCTCTTCTCCTCCTGTCCTCAATCTTTACCAGCACCAGGGTTTTTTCCAAAGAGTCAACTCTTCATATCAGGTAGTCAGAGTTTTGGAGCTTCACTATTCAGGACTGATTTCCTTTAGGACTGACTGATATCATCTCCTTGTTGCCCAAGGGACTCTCAAGAGTCTTCTCCAGCACAATTCAGTTCAGTTCAGTTCATAGGCTCAGTCGTGTCCAACTCTTTGCGACCCGGTGAATCGCAGCACGCCAGGCCTCCCTGTCCATCACCAACTCCCGGAGTTCACTCAGACTCACATCCATCGAGTCAGTGATGCCATCCAGCCATCTCATCCTCGGTCGTCCCCTTCTCCTCCTGCCCCCCAATTCCTCCCAGCATCAGAGTCTTTTCCAATGAGTCAACTCTTCGCATGGGGTGGCCAAAGTACTAGAGTTTCAGCTTTAGCATCATTCCTTCCAAAGAAATCCCAGGGCTGATCTCTTTCAGAATGGACTGGTTGGATCTCCTTGCAGTCCAAGGGACTCTCAAGAGTCTTCTCCAATACCACAGTTCAAAAGCATCAATTCTTCAGCGCTCAACCTTCTTCACAGTCCAACTCTCACATCCATACAGGACAACTGGAAAAACCATAGCCTTGACCAGATGGATCTTTGTTGGCAAAGTAATTCAAAGCAGAGGCTTTTGAATATGCTATCTAGGTTGGTCATAACTTTTCTTCCAAGGAGTAAGTGTCTTTTAATTTCATGGCCACAATCACCATCTACAGTGATTTTGGAGCCCCCCAAAAATAAAGTCTGACACTGTTTCCACTGTTTCCCCATCTAATTCCCATGAAATGATGGGACCGAATGCCATCAGTTCTTTGGTGCTCAACCTTCTTTATGGTCCGACTCTCACATCCATACATGACTACTAAAAAAACCATAGCTTTGACTATATGGACCTTTGTTGGCAACGTAACGTCTCTGCTTTTTAATATGCTGTCTAANTCCCAGCATCAGAGTCTTTTCCAATGAGTCAACTCTTCGCATGGGGTGGCCAAAGTACTAGAGTTTCAGCTTTAGCATCATTCCTTCCAAAGAAATCCCAGGGCTGATCTCTTTCAGAATGGACTGGTTGGATCTCCTTGCAGTCCAAGGGACTCTCAAGAGTCTTCTCCAATACCACAGTTCAAAAGCATCAATTCTTCAGCGCTCAACCTTCTTCACAGTCCAACTCTCACATCCATACAGGACAACTGGAAAAACCATAGCCTTGACCAGATGGATCTTTGTTGGCAAAGTAATTCAAAGCAGAGGCTTTTGAATATGCTATCTAGGTTGGTCATAACTTTTCTTCCAAGGAGTAAGTGTCTTTTAATTTCATGGCCACAATCACCATCTACAGTGATTTTGGAGCCCCCCAAAAATAAAGTCTGACACTGTTTCCACTGTTTCCCCATCTAATTCCCATGAAGTGATGGGACCGAATGCCATCAGTTCTTTGGTGCTCAACCTTCTTTATGGTCCGACTCTCACATCCATACATGACTACTAAAAAAACCATAGCTTTGACTATATGGACCTTTGTTGGCAACGTAACGTCTCTGCTTTTTAATATGCTGTCTAAGTTAGTCATAGCTTTTCTTCCAAGATGCCAGCGTCTTCTAGTTTCATGGCTGCAGTCACCATCTGAAGTGATTTTGGAGCCCAGAGAAATAAAGTCTGTGTTTGTTTCCTTTTTTTCCCCATCTATTTGCCATGAAGATATGGGACCAGATGCCATGATCTTAATTTTCTGAATGTTGAGCTTTAAGCCAACTTTTTCACTCTTTTCTTTCACCTTCATCGAGAGGCTCTTTAGCTCTTCACTTTCTGCCATTAGGGTGATATCATCTGCATGTCTGAAGTTACTGACATTTCCTCCAGCAATCTTGATTCTACCTTGAGCTATATCCAGTTAGGCATTTTGCATAATGTACTTTGCATGTAAGTTAAATAAGAAGGGTGTCAATATGCAGGTTTGATGTACTCCTTTCCCACTTTTGAACAAGTCCATTGTTCCATGTGGGGCTTCCCTGGTGGCTCAGATGGTAAAGAGTCTGCCTACAATATTGGAGACCCAAGTTCAATCCCTGGGTTGGGAAGATCTGCTGTAGAAGGAAATGGCAACCCACTCCAGTGTATTGCCTAGGAAATCCCATGGATGAAGGAGCCTGTCCATGGGGTTGCAAAAAGTTGGCTATGACTGAAGGACTAACACACGTTGTTCCATGTATGGTTCTAACTGTTGCTTCTTGACCTGCATGCAGGTTTCTCAGGAGGCAGGTAAAGTAGTCCAGTATTAGCTCAATGCCGTTTCATGAAAAATTTAAGTATTTAAACTTTGTCAGCCAAAAGCATATCTTTATATCATTTAACATATGCCACTAGTTATATAGCTATGAGAGGTGAAAAAAAAGTTCAAATTAAAATAGTTGCACTGTTATTCTTTCCCCCCAAATTAACTCAATCTGGACAGCATTATCACTTCTGCCAAGCAGTAAATTCATCCACTTTTATAGATTATGCTTATTTTTCTCTTCTACAAATTTCTTATCTATTTCACACAGGCTCTCTCTGAGAAACCACTAGTATGAAATGAGCAACAGGTGTGTGAATTTTCTAACACCTCTTTCTGTCCACATTTTCTTTTAAATTTTCCCTTGTTCAATTACCACTTGGAGCTCAAGTCATTTTCTAGTCGATAGCTTTTTGTAGCTTTTGACTGAACCAAGAAATAAGGAGACCCTATAAGGAAAATCAAGTCATAATTGGCCATTTACAAAAGAATCAATTATAGTCAGAAATATACCAGTTTGTTTTACTTGACAATTAAACTAGTGCAAGAAAACTTGCTTGTAAATACTGGGATTGACATAGTACACACTGAAGACAACAAATTAAATTGTCAGTTTCACATGAGAAAATAGTACACAACTAATTAATATTTAGGATTTTGTGATGCATGTCATAATTAGCAATGTATAGCGGAATAATTTAAAATTAATTTTAATATTAACTCTAAAGAACTGTTATAAGTGTTAGAATAAACTATCAACTTTATTCTAATATTTCAATCATATTCCATAATATTAAGACTCATCATTATACAAGTGGCAAACCATAAACTTTATTATAGTAAAGATCACTTTAGGAAATTTTTACATATAAAATTTTATGAATAGAATTATTATAAAAGTAAATGCATTTAGTACCATTAGCTGAACTTTTATAAAAGGAAAGTAAAATACTAAAATTATGACCTTAATTTCAATATACAATCGACTATGTAAGTCAATGACTTTAAATATATTTCATCTAAATCATTCATCATAAATGATTTCAATTGACTTATTAGTTGGATATCCTGATTTCCTCCATGTCTAATTATTGAGACTCCTATCTTTTTCCAATAAGTAAGACTGAGAGGTTTTGTGTATGAAGAGTAAAATTCCTTTTTTGACCCTTTGAGGTGTTTGAAAGACAAAAATAATTGACTGCCAAAAAAGGGATTTAAGTTGACATTACAATTTTAAGGTTGACCAGATGCATGCTAGCATGCTTGGAAAGTATACCACAACACTCTGAATATCTTTTTTTTCCCCCTATGTGTAATGCCTTTAAGTTAGTTAAAGGTGAGGAGTGTCAAACAACTCTGGCTTTAAAAAAATATAACAATAAACTCATCAGAAAAGTGAACACTTCAATAAAAAAGTCAAAATTTAGAACAGAAGTCATAGACTGAATCTATAAAGGCAAATATTCTCCACAAAAGTATGTTTTTTTCCTATAAAATTTTCCCACAATTTTATTTATGATTAAAAATTGGGATTTTCACAAAATTTTTTTAATATCTGGATTTTGTTTTAAAAAATTACTACTTGGCAACTACAGTCCCATTTTTCACACTTAGCAAGAAATTAGAAATAAGTAAAACATGCTTTTTTTTAGATGTGGGCACATCAGAAGCATCTCTGATTCAAAGGACATGAACTTGGGCAAACTCCAGGAGGTGGTGAGGGATAGGGAGGCCTGGCTTGTTGCAGTCCATGGGGTCACAAAGAGTCAGACACAACTTGCAACTGAACAGCAACAACATCAGATGCATTGTTTTCAGTCTGTTTATAGGATTTGCAGCACTCATAATTTCTTAGCTTTCCTGATTTATATGACCTATATCTCTAAGCATCTAAATTTATGCCTCTCCCACCAAAACAGAAATAAATGTTTTGATTAAAAGAATAAACAAATAATTTGGTTTCAAAAAGTTTAAAATCCTAAAAGTATATCTTCAATGCACTTATTTTGACATAAGTAATGATTCTGATCACTTTTTAGAAGTACTGTACACATTTATGGTCATACATCTAGCTTTCAAAGCACAGTGGAAAGAAAGCCTTAAAGCCTTAGGTACATTGTGCTCTCTGCTTGCTAAAAACTGTCTCTAGAATCCACACTATGACTGATGACCAAACACACATGGAAATGACTGGGGTTAAAGAAGACAGAAAGGGAAGCAGTCCTTTCAGATTAGTCATATACAATATATGCCCAAAGTCAAAACTACCTATTTCAAGATCTAATCTGGAACATAAACTACTCATAGCATTAATATGTTAAATACTGATGTGAATATTGACAAGATAACATGCTGGAAGTTTAATCAAATTTTTCCTAGAACTAAGTTCTTTTCAAAAAGACATAAACACAGTCTGTGGACCTGCCATTCAGAATATCAGATGGTGTATGCTGAATATTATTAAAATGTCTTGGAAAAAATATACACTCTTGGACCAAGCAATTGTATATGTAGCATAGGACTTCGTATCACAGGAAACAATCACTGATTTAGCCAAAGGTTTATATACAAGGAAGTTCTCATAACCTCATTTATAATAGCAAAAAGGAAGGGGCAATATACCACCTAATTCATCAATAGAGTATTGGTTGATACTTGGTACACTGGAAATGTGAAGTGTAGATAATTAATTAATGCCACAGTACCAATTCACAATATCAAATGAAGTAAGCAGATCCAAAGCGGTATGTGAACCAAGATCCCAGTTTCATAATAGACCTGAACGAAATAAAAATGAAAGCATGTGTATCAAAATATTTTATATACTTAAAATTAGATTTAGGTATAGTGGGTTGAATAGAGTCCCCTCAAATGTCATATACGTGTGAAACCACAGAATGTGGCTTTATTTGGATATAGAGCCTTTCCATATATTATTGGAGAAGGAAATGGCAACCCACTCCAGGATTCTTGCCTGAAGAATCCTATGGAGAGAGGAGCCTGGCAGGCCATGATCCATAGGGTTGCAGAGACTCAGACATTACTGAAGTGACTAAGCAATCACGCATATGTAATTAGTTAAGATGAGGCCAGACTGGATTAGGGTCGGCTCTAAATCCAGCGACTAGTGTCCTTATAAGAAGAGATGATACACAAAGATAAAGCAGAAGGCGGCCATGTGAAGACAAAGGCAGAGATTGGGGTGATACAGCCACAAAGGAATGCCAACGATTGCTGGGAGCTTCCAGAAGCTAGGAAGAAGCAAGGCAGGATTCTTCCCAGGGTTCAGAGGAAGCATAGCCTTGTTGACACCTTGATTTTGGATTTCTTGTCTACAGAACTGTGTGAAAACACATTTTTTTATGATTTTAAGTCACCAAATTTGAGGTCATGTGTTCAGGCGGCCCAGGGAAACTAAAACCGTAAGTGATATTTACTTTCCTCTTCATGTGTATGGTTTTTATTCTATTTTACAAATTAATATGTAACTTTCATAATAATAAAAGTCAAAGATATATTGTGACCTAATAATTAAATATCTAATAACTGATAATTATATGTTCTTTTGAACTGAAAAGTTCTAATCCACATATTTTGCAGAGAAAAATCTGTGTTCAAACATATGCTATAATACTAATGAGTATCTGAAGCCCCAGTACTACCTTCTACATTTACAAGATTTGGGGATAAGCAAGGAACAAGCATCTGCCTGCAACGTGGGAGATCTGGGTTCGATCCCTGGGTCAGGAAGATCCCCTGGAGAAGGAAATGGCAACCCACTCCAGGATTCTTGCCTGAAGAATCCTATGGAGAGAGGAGCCTGGCAGGCCATGATCCATAGGGTTGCAGAGACTCAGACATTACTGAAGTGACTAAGCAATCACGCATATGTAATTAGTTAAGATGAGGCCAGACTGGATTAGGGTCGGCTCTAAATCCAGCGACTAGTGTCCTTATAAGAAGAGATGATACACAAAGATAAAGCAGAAGGCGGCCATGTGAAGACAAAGGCAGAGATTGGGGTGATACAGCCACAAAGGAATGCCAACGATTGCTGGGAGCTTCCAGAAGCTAGGAAGAAGCAAGGCAGGATTCTTCCCAGGGTTCAGAGGAAGCATAGCCTTGTTGACACCTTGATTTTGGATTTCTTGTCTACAGAACTGTGTGAAAACACATTTTTTTATGATTTTAAGTCACCAAATTTGAGGTCATGTGTTCAGGCGGCCCAGGGAAACTAAAACCGTAAGTGATATTTACTTTCCTCTTCATGTGTATGGTTTTTATTCTATTTTACAAATTAATATGTAACTTTCATAATAATAAAAGTCAAAGATATATTGTGACCTAATAATTAAATATCTAATAACTGATAATTATATGTTCTTTTGAACTGAAAAGTTCTAATCCACATATTTTGCAGAGAAAAATCTGTGTTCAAACATATGCTATAATACTAATGAGTATCTGAAGCCCCAGTACTACCTTCTACATTTACAAGATTTGGGGATAAGCAAGGAACAAGCATCTGCCTGCAACGTGGGAGATCTGGGTTCGATCCCTGGGTCAGGAAGATCCCCTGGAGAAGGAAATGGCAACCCACTCCAGTTTCCTTGCCTGGAGAATCCCATGGACAAGGGAGCCTGGTAGGCTACAGTCCACGGGGTCGCAAAGAGTCGGGCTGACTGAGCTACTTCACTTTCACTTTCAAGGAAAATCTAAGAATGAACAAACTTCACTAAAATTTATTTATAATAAAATCAAAGTAAACTAAGCAGCTCTGTAAAAGCAATAAAGAACTTCTGGAACAGCAATCACATTTGGTTCATATAATATTTCTTTGGTTTTAGTAAACAGAGTAATTTCTCTCTGGTGGGCATTGAGAAAATTCAATATGGAACAAATAATATAAAATACACTTGGATACAAGACAGACACAATACAAATAAACTTTAAAACTGGAAGCCTGAGATTTCACCTAGTACATCTTCCAAAATTTCAAGAATCCTTCAAACAACATTCCTGACAGGAGATAATTCATTCAACGGAATGAAATTTTCCAAGTACCCATCACTTGCCAAGAATAAATAACTACATCATCCAGTGAATGGTTCCAAAGGTAGAAACGTACTTGTCAAAAAGCTGTCTATTCTGTACTTCAACAATTCTAGTTGTTAAAAAATTCTTATGTTGAGATAAAATCTTCTTTCTGGGATAACTAAAATATTTTTATTCTCCTTTTATACTCTTTCTTCATTTTTCCATTCATTATTCATAGACAACTTGGATCATAACTTGAAATTATACATTTAAAGAGTTCTAGAAAGGAAATAAAGAGATTACTAACTTCTCACCAATGACAATTCCCTTTGCAGCATTCTTTACTCAACTGCTACACCCTCTGGTTTTGAACACAACTTAAAAAGAACAAGTTCCCTCATCAGTAAGCAGGTAGATCTATTTTAGGCATGTTTTATGTAGAGCTGAACTTTGTCTTTCTGTGAATTTCACTGATTGGTTCTATTCCTTCCTGCCAGAGCACAGTCAACTCATCCATATGAAAGCTAGCTAGGCATTAGAAAATCACCATCAGCTCTCCCTTAGGTCTCTGCTTAACTCAGCAAAACACGCCTGGTTACCCTTCCTGGTTTCAAGAAACTTCAGTATTCACCCTCCTTCACAGTTTTATAAATAAATCTAATACATCCATGTGTCTATCTACAGCCTAGTGCCTGGAANAACTCATCCATATGAAAGCTAGCTAGGCATTAGAAAATCACCATCAGCTCTCCCTTAGGTCTCTGCTTAACTCAGCAAAACACGCCTGGTTACCCTTCCTGGTTTCAAGAAACTTCAGTATTCACCCTCCTTCACAGTTTTATAAATAAATCTAATACATCCATGTGTCTATCTACAGCCTAGTGCCTGGAATTCAATATATTTCAGGTGTGATATGTCCACTGGGAGTGATAGCACTAACATGGCCACTGTGTCAGAAATCCCATCAACCATAGTTAGGAGCAATACCACGTTTCCTATGGACTGTTGAGCTAAAATCCTGGAGTATTTTTCACTAGAATACCCTTATTTCTTGTCCCNATTTCAGGTGTGATATGTCCACTGGAAGTGAGTACTAACATGGCCACTGTGTCAGAAATCCCATCAACCATAGTTAGGAGTAACACCACATTTCCTATGGACTGTTGAGCTAAAATCCTGGAGTATTTTTCACTAGAATACCCTTATTTCTTGTCCTCCCCCCCATTTCTATAAACAGGTAGTTTTTTTTAATAGAATAACTAAAAGGCAGAACTTGGTATTTATCCTTACCAAATATCATTGTATTAGGTCCTGCCTTTCTTGCTGGCTTTTCAACATCTCTCTGATCCTTAATTCTTCGATCCAAATGATATTCTTTAGAGACTTGCACCATTCACAGATTTAACAAGGTCTTCCCCATCTTCCCTTAAGCACAGAGTTTTAAACACTTTAACTAAAATTCTGAAGTTCCTCCAAAGCTCTTCAACCATTGGTCATAATGCTGTTGCTGCTACTGCTGATGATAGACAATGAGTATCTCTTTCTACCAAACATTGTCCTAAGTGCTTTATTTATATTATCACATCTAATACTGTAAAAACCCTGTGAGATAATGACTACGGCTACTGCTCATTTTACAGATAAAAATGTGGCTAGCGGGGTGACACAGCCAGAGCTGGTTACAAGCTGGTGCAGCTATCTCAGGTCTTCACAGCCTCCACCCATTCTCACTGGACAATGCTCTCATTTTCAGTTGTTAAATATTTATAAAATAACTATTGTGTGGACCCAGGATTTGGAATCCAGCTCTCTGATTCCACAGTCCATCATTGTAAGCAGATTCCATTCTGATTCCACATTAATGGATAAAGGTGAGGCCAAGTAATCCCATCTCCCAAGTGTGATTCAACTATAGATGCTCTAATTTTATCTCATGGAGCATTTTCCGGAAGCATTTGATGATAAGTTAACTTTAAAAAATATCCTGCCAGAAGATTTAAAGAACTAAAGGATAAATAAAAACAGTAAATAACTGACCATAAACTGTATATAGCTCATCCTATACCACTATAAATTAATATCAAATATGTCATTTAAAATAATACTGAAAGTACATGCAATACACTGTGTGTGTGTGTATGTGTGTGTGTGTGTGTGTGTGTGAGAGAGAGAGAGAGAGAGAGAGAGAGAGAGAGAAAGCATTTCTTCTCCCTTGTGATGTATAACTTTTATTAGATTGTTTGCTGCTGCTGCTAAGTCACTTCAGTTGTGTCCAACTCTGTGCAACTCCATAGACGGCAGCCCACCAGGCTCCCCCATCCCTGGGATTTTCCAGGCAGGAACACTGGAGTGGGTTGCCGTTTCCTTCTCCAATGCATGAAAGTGAAGTCGCTCAGTCATGTCCAACTCTTAGCGACCCCATGGACTGCAGCCTATCAGGCTCCTCCATCCATGGGATTTTCTAGGCAAGAGTACTGGAGTGGGGTGCCATTGCCTTCTCCATTAGATGGGTTACAGATACACAAAAAGTCAGCATTGTACAGGATCACCTCTGATGAATTGTATACCTAAATTTGTCCTTTATTTCCAAGGACATGAGACAATAGAAAAATTCCTTGTTGAAATCAGATGAAGTGTGATTATAATTCTCAAGTTTAAGAATTTGATCTTGAATAAATTTCTTGTTGCCCCTGAGTCTCAGTTATGCATTTGTGAAACTGGAAGAATAGTACCTATCTCAGATTATTGCAAGAACAAAATGAACTAATATATGTGAAGTAACTGGAACAATTACTGACAGGCAGTTGGTATTAAATATATATTAGTAAATTTTTATAAGGAATGTGGTATGGCAGAATTATCAAAGCTAAAGGATGAACAAGGTGTATCTTCTTGTATGAATTATACTTGAATTGGGGAATTATTTATATAGTAAAACAAATCATTTATTATTAATAATATAAAAATAATTTGTATATTCAAGACAAAATGGGGAACCTGGAAATCCCTTCATGAAGCAGATCTCTTCTGTTGGAACACATTAGGAGTAACTTCTGATAAGTACTAGAGTGGGAGTTCTCTGACAGCAGTTTAATAACAATCTCAAAAAAGGGGGAAACCTTTTCAGTCTAATAATAAAAGGAACTATTTAAGAGTGATAAATTCTACTGTATAGTTTTGGAATTATTTGTGGCACCTATTGTCAGAATAGAGTTCTCCATCAGTCCCTAATATTTTTGCATGTTTTGGGAACCAAGACACTGAAAAGCTTTTCTGAATTAGCTTTTCAAGAATGTTTATTCAGCAACAGCCTTGGGAAATGGAGATAGGGTATGTTTGTCTGCTCTCCAACATGTATGTCTCCTTCTAGGATGAATATCAATCAGAGTTCTTGCTTTATAAAATATTGGGGTTTTCTAAGCTTGGGGTTGCTGCTAAGTCACTTCAGTTGTGTCCGACTCTGTGCAACCCCATAGACGGCAACCCACCAGGCCCCCCATCACTGGGATTCTCCAGACAAGAACACTGGAGTGGGTTGCCATTTCCTTCTCCAATGCATGAAAGTGAAAAATGAAAGTGAAGTTATTCAGTCGTGTCCGACTCAGCGACTCCATGGACTGCAGCCTACCAGACTCCTCCGTCCATGGGATTTTCCAGGCAAGAGTACTGGAGTGGGGTGTCATTGCCTTCTCCAAGCCTGGGGTTACTATCCTGTAAAACAAGGATGTTACATGTGCAAACATCACCTGGACTTTTTCATGTTACCCTGTGGGAACTGGAGCTTGTAAAATCAGCTTAAGAAAATGCTGACATTCTGTCAACTACTATTGCTTTAAGTATTCAACTATACATTTTCTCTGATCCAGAAGTCTCGTGTCTTTTGCCAGTGTCCATGAAATTATGACAAGCTAACTCATTAGCTTCCAAGTAGGATACAATCTTAGATCCATCAGTTATTGATATATGTGCATATATCACAAATAAGCTTGAAATATAAATGATAAACAAGAAGACTTATTTAACCATATGAAGATAATGGGCTAATAGCCTAAAAAAATTTTCTGAAAATAAGAAAAAGATGAATATCTAAAAATATCAACTAAACATATCAACTTACATTTATTTAANAAATCTTAGATCCATCAGTTATTGATATATGTGCATATATCACAAATAAGCTTGAAATATAAATGATAAACAAGAAGACTTATTTAACCATATGAAGATAATGGGCTAATAGCCTAAAAAAAAATTTATGAAAATAATAAAAAGATGAATATCTAAAAATATCAACTAAACATATCAACTTACATTTATTTAAAAAGTGAATATAAATGTAATATACTAAAAATATATAAAATTTTAATAATAAATATATATATATAACTACAGAAAAATTTAAACTTGGAAAAAGCTTTTAAATTCAATGATAACATTGAATTTAATATAAATGTTCAGAAAATGTCTCCATCATTACCAGCTGATAGGAGTATAAATTTTGAAACGTTTTTTTAGGGATACTTGTAATAAATGTCACAGTCCCTGAAAAGAATGCATACACTTTGATACTATCGTCCCACTTGAGAAATATATCCTATAGACATAATTATATATTTTGTCATTTTTCATAATTTGTCACAATAGGAAACAAATTTCCAATGGCAAATGAATTAACTTTTAATTACTATATAGAAATATAGTATAATAAAAGATACTACTGGTAATTTAAATGCACACATAAATGTGAAAGAAGAAGGCATTTATGTATTTTGAAGTTGCAAAAGAAACACCACCTGGGACTTCCCTGGCAATCCTGTGGTTAAGGCTCATCCTTCCAATGCTGGGGGGTGGGGGGGGTGAGTGGGTTCAATCTTCAGTGTGGAAACTAAGATGCCACATAGTTTGTGGTCAAAAAAAAATTTAAATAAATAACATCTTCAAAAAAANGTATATTCAAGACAAAATGGGGAACCTGGAAATCCCTTCATGAAGCAGATCTCTTCTGTTGGAACACATTAGGAGTAACTTCTGATAAGTACTAGAGTGGGAGTTCTCTGACAGCAGTTTAATAACAATCTCAAAAAAGGGGGAAACCTTTTCAGTCTAATAATAAAAGGAACTATTTAAGAGTGATAAATTCTACTGTATAGTTTTGGAATTATTTGTGGCACCTATTGTCAGAATAGAGTTCTCCATCAGTCCCTAATATTTTTGCATGTTTTGGGAACCAAGACACTGAAAAGCTTTTCTGAATTAGCTTTTCAAGAATGTTTATTCAGCAACAGCCTTGGGAAATGGAGATAGGGTATGTTTGTCTGCTCTCCAACATGTATGTCTCCTTCTAGGATGAATATCAATCAGAGTTCTTGCTTTATAAAATATTGGGGTTTTCTAAGCTTGGGGTTGCTGCTAAGTCACTTCAGTCGTGTCCAACTCTGTGCAACCCCATAGACGGCAACCCACCAGGCCCCCCATCACTGGGATTCTCCAGGCAAGAACACTGGAGTGGGTTGCCATTTCCTTCTCCAATGCATGAAAGTGAAAAATGAAAGTGAAGTTATTCAGTCGTGTCCGACTCAGCGACTCCATGGACTGCAGCCTACCAGACTCCTCCGTCCATGGGATTTTCCAGGCAAGAGTACTGGAGTGGGGTGTCATTGCCTTCTCCAAGCCTGGGGTTACTATCCTGTAAAACAAGGATGTTACATGTGCAAACATCACCTGGACTTTTTCATGTTACCCTGTGGGAACTGGAGCTTGTAAAATCAGCTTAAGAAAATGCTGACATTCTGTCAACTACTATTGCTTTAAGTATTCAACTATACATTTTCTCTGATCCAGAAGTCTCGTGTCTTTTGCCAGTGTCCATGAAATTATGACAAGCTAACTCATTAGCTTCCAAGTAGGATACAATCTTAGATCCATCAGTTATTGATATATGTGCATATATCACAAATAAGCTTGAAATATAAATGATAAACAAGAAGACTTATTTAACCATATGAAGATAATGGGCTAATAGCCTAAAAAAATTTTCTGAAAATAAGAAAAAGATGAATATCTAAAAATATCAACTAAACATATCAACTTACATTTATTTAAAAAGTAAATATAAATGTAATATACTAAAAATATACAAAATTTTAATAATAAATATATATATATATAACTACAGAAAAATTTAAACTTGGAAAAAGCTTTTAAATTCAATGATAACATTGAATTTAATATAAATGTTCAGAAAATGTCTCCATCATTACCAGCTGATAGGAGTATAAATTTTGAAACGTTTTTTTAGGGATACTTATAATAAATGTCACAGTCCCTGAAAAGAATGCATACACTTTGATACTATCATCCCACTTGAGAAATATATCCTATAGACATAATTATATATTTTGTCATTTTTCATAATTTGTCACAATAGGAAACAAATTTCCAATGGCAAATGAATTAACTTTTAATTACTATATAGAAATATAGTATAATAAAAGATACTACTGGTAATTTAAATGCACACATAAATGTGAAAGAAGAAGGCATTTATGTATTTTGAAGTTGCAAAAGAAACACCACCTGGGACTTCCCTGGCAATCCTGTGGTTAAGGCTCATCCTTCCAATGCTGGGGGGTGGGGGGGGTGAGTGGGTTCAATCTTCAGTGTGGAAACTAAGATGCCACATATTTTGTGGTCAAAAAAAAATTTAAATAAATAACATCTTCAAAAAAAGAAAGAAACACTATAGGAAAATTTCTATAGTAGAATCTCAATTTGATAAATAAATTTTTATACATAATGTCTTAAAAGGAATTTGAAAGCCTATAACCAAAGTTGTTAATAGTCTTTATCTAAATGCTAGGACTCAAAGTAGTTTTAATTAGGCTTTTTTCTGTCTGATGTCTTTGTAACTTTTATGAACTTCTACAATTCTANATCTCAATTTGATAAATAAATTTTTATACATAATGTCTTAAAAGGAATTTGAAAGCCTATAACCAAAGTTGTTAATAGTCTTTATCTAAATGCTAGGACTCAAAGTAGTTTTAATTAGGCTTTTTTCTGTCTGATGTCTTTGTAACTTTTATGAACTTCTACAATTCTAGTAAAAAACGACATTACATTTCAACACTCTGTTTTGTCTGTCTTGGCCCTTGTATCATGTTCTCTTTACCAAGTGGTCCAAATCCATCTGTTAACATGGGTTTTTTAGTTCTCAGTACACAGTCTTCAGTGTTACTTGTCTGAACAATCTGCAGTTTGCCTTCTCCCACAGTTTAAAAACTACATGAGTCTGTCTCATTTTCTCCTCCTTGGAGTCACAGAGTGTAAGTATACACCCTCAGATGTATAACGCTCTTCAAATATTTAAAGGCCTTGCCTATTTTCCCTAATCTTTTTCCATTTTCTCTGATTAAAACCTATGGCTTTGTCAATCATTCCTTATATGATGTAATGCTATAGATCTTTCTCCATCTCAGTCACCTGTTCTCACATGTCCTGAAACTCTGTGGTCAATGTCTTTTGAATACTTCATAGAAAACATCCCTTTATATTCAGGTTCCAAATACAGAAGCCAAAGACCAATTTCCACCCCTTGTACATTTCTCTTAAAACACCTCTTTTTGCAACCTTTTAAAAGTAGTCATATCATTCTACTGATGTACACTGAACTTTTCACTTACTGATACTATCTTCATAAAAATATTGCCAAATTATATAGCAGTAGAAGAAGGAGAAGGGAAAGGCTACCCAGTCCAGTATTCTGGCCTGGATAATTCCAGGGACTGTATAGTCCATGGGATAGCAAAGAGTTGGACATGACTGAGTGACTTTCACTTTCACTTTTTTTTTTCTGGATTCTTAACTGAGCATTAATTCCAAAAGAATTTACTGATCTCCTTCTATAGTTTTTAATATTAGCAGTTAAAAAATTAAACATAATCAACTTAGTAGCATCTACTTAGAATATATAATAATTTCAAGAAAGTCCAATTCACAGTTTCAAGTTTGAGTCTCTCTAAAAGCCTCCATAAAAATCTTAGGATCAGGATTTAGCATGAAAAATGTTCACTTAGTATCTCCTAATTACTATAAGGAATATTAGACTCATAATATGAGTATTTCATAATCAAGAGATATTTCAGTGCTTTAGAATTTTTGGTGAGATTTTCTGGGAACCTCACTTTGTTAAATATAACTAGTTATACAACCCTTGACACAATATCAAAATTCCAAGAGTGAAAACACTCTCTTCTTTGACCCATAGCAACTGTACAATTCTATTTCATGCCTGACAGCTGATTCTCACAAGGCCTCTGACATGCCTAACATAATCCATGACAGCTGATTCTAGCAAACAGCAATCATAGCAGACAAATAACTTTTTTTGACTACTTGTCTGAAAGAAGTAAGAATAAATAACATATTTGATCTGATCATGTATTCAGTTCAGTTCAGTTCAGTCGCTCAGTCGTGTCCAACTCTTCGCGACCCCATGAATCGCAGCACGCCAGGCCTCCCTGTCGATAACCAACTCCCGGAGTTCACTCAGACTCACACCCATCGAGTGAGTGATGCCATTCAGCCATCTCATCCTCTGTCGTCCCCTTCTCCTCCTGCCCCAAATCCCTCCCAGCATCAGAGTCTCTTCCAATGAGTCAACTCTTCGCATGAGGTGGCCAAAGTACACTGATGCTAAGCTTCAGTTTTAGCATCAGTCCTTCCAAAGAAATTCCGACCATGTATAGAGATAGCCTTTTATTAGATCTAAATCTTGAATTATTAAGTAAAATTTTACTTGGTAAATTAACATGCACGAGAAATGCACAAGAGTAACTTGATGCTTTATATTCCAATACCATGGTTTAGCTTTTTCTCCATCCTTCTCTAGCAATCATTCTTTTAAATAAAGGGAATTCTGTTTAACATGCAGGTTCAGAAGTCAAAAACCCAAGTTTCAGTCTTAATCTAGAAGTGGCCCAGGAATCTTCATTTCATTAGACTCTCTAGGGGATTAGGAAACAAAACATCTACAAAGTATATTTTGAGAGGGACTACCTAATCCCATCAATCCACTAACTGTTACTCACATTAAAACTGTGCCCACCCTCAATTCCCCAACCCCCTGATTTGCAAATTACATATTAATCATATCACTTTCAGAAAACGTAACATAAGAAAGACTGGACAAAACATAGGTACCAAATTGTCTAGTGACTGACAGTCTCTACTAGATTTTACCTCCAACTCCTCTCACCTCAGAAACTGTCTCCAAAAAACTGACCAAACTTTGACTTTTTCCAGTATAAGAGATTTTTAATAATGTATAGTGATACACAATGAAGGTTACTACTCTCTCCTATATGAGTGACTTTAAAGCTAGCCCAGCTTCAGCTCCTAGCATACCTGATGGTGCAAACCGCTCAATTCTGTCAGCCTCCATGGCCAAATGACACATTGCCAAGAATCCAAGAAAGATAGGTCTGAAATGTATTTGTAAGAGTTTTGGCCCTAAACTAAAAGACCAATAGAGCAAGGTCAGACCTCATGCATTAGTTTGTCTAGCACATAGTATTTACCAGCTGTGGATAGTGAAATTTGATGGAGTATCCAGGCCCTTTTGATTGACTTTCTCAAAAGAAGTTTCAGCACTGGGAATAAGCACCTCTAAGTGGAAATGTGGGCTTATCTGCTGGTAAATAGAAAAAAAGAATCAATTTTGTAGGTAAGGACATGAACATTGAGCATTACAAATTTCTCTGAAAAATATGCAACCCAGTTGTGATACTTACTAGCCATTTTACCTAAGCAAGTATTGCTGCTGCTGCTGCTAAGTCACTCCAGTTGTGTCTGACTCTGTGCAACTCCATAGATGGTAATCCACCAGGCTCCCCCATCCCTGGGATTCTCCAGGCAAGAACACTGGAGTGGGTTGCCATTTCCTTCTCCAATGCATTGAAGTGAAAAGTGAAAAGTGAAAGTGAAGTCACTCAGTCGTGTCCAACTCTACGACCCCATGGACTGCAGCCCACCAGGCTCCTTCACCCATGGGATTTTCCAGGCAAGAGTACTGGAGTGGGGTGCCATTGCCTAGGTTGGTGTAAAATCAATTGTGGTTTTGCATTGTTGAAATTTGCCATTTGATACTGGAATACATTCTTAAGGTAATGTGGTTGTGCTATACACCATTTTAATGTGCATTTCTTTGTTTATGGTTTTGCTAATGGCCTTATTACTTGCTGTTTATTTTGCATGTATTTTAGACTATGGAAATGATATTAGACAAAAAGCAAATTCAAGTGGTTTTCTTATTCAAGTTCAGAATGGTCATAAAGCCACAGAGACAACTTGTAATACCAACAATGCATTTGGCCCAGGAAAGGCTAATGAACTTACAGCACAGTGGTGGTTCAAGAAGCTCTGCAAAGGAGATGAGAGTCTTGAAGATGAGGAGGGCAGTGATCAGCCATTGGAAGTTGACAACAGCCAAGAGCATCACTGAAGCTGATCCTCCTACCACTAAATAAGAAGCTGCCCAAGAACTCCACATTGATCATTCTATAGTCATTTGGCATTTGAAGCAAGCTAGAAAGGTGAAAAGGCTCAGTAAGTAGGGGCCTCATGAGCTGACTGGAAATAAAAAAAAAAAATCATCATTGTGAAGTGTCATCTTACTCTGTGTAACAACAATGGACCATTTCTCAATCAGATTGTGATGTGTGATGAAAAGTGGATTTTATACGACAACCAGCAATGATCAGCTCAGAGGCTGGACCAAGAAGAAGCCCCAAAGCACTTCTCAGAGGCAAACTTTCACCAAAAAAGGGTCATGGTCCCTGTTGGTGGTCTGCAGCCAGTCTGAGTCACTGCAGCTTTCTGAATCCCGGCGGAACCATTACATCTGGAATGTTCAGTAAGAAGATGAGATGCACTGAAAACTGCAATGCCTGCAGCAAGCATTGGTCATCGGAAAGGGTCACTTCTCCATGGCAATGCCCGACAGCACATCACACAACCAATGCTTCAAAACTTTAATGAATTGGACTACAAAGTTTTGCCTCATCTACCATATTCACCTGACCTCTCACGAACCGGCTACCACTTCTTCAAGCATCTCAACAGCATTTTTGCAGGGAAAATGCTTTCACAACTACTAGGTGACAGAAAAATGCTTTCCAAGAGTTTGTAGAATCTCAAAACAAGGATTTTTATGCTACACAAATAAACAAACTTAGTTCTCATTGGCAGAAATGTGTTGATTGTAATTGTTCCTATTTTGATTAATAAAGATGTGTTTAAGCCTAGTTATAATGATTTAAAATTCAAGATCTGAAACCACTATTACTTTTACATCAACTTAATACTTTTACAAGAGTGCCCACTATCACTTCTCTTATTAAACATAGTACTGGAAGTCCTAGCTAGAGACATCAATCAAGAAAATAAAGGCAATCAAATCAGAAAGGAAGAAGCAAACTTGCCTTTGTTTGAAGATGCTATCATCTTATATATACAAGATCCTAAAGACTCCACTAGAAAACTGTCCGAGTTAATCAACCAACTCAGCTGAGTTGCATAATATAAAATCAATACACAGAAATCAATTATAGTCCTATAAACTAACAATGAAATATCTGAAAAAGAAATAATCTCACTCTCAAAAGCAAAAAAGACAACAAAATACTTAAGAATAAATTTACCCAAGAAAGTGAAAAATCTATACAATAAAAACTATAAGACTTTGATTTTTAAAAAATTAAAGACACAAACAAATGGAAAGATATCCCATGTTCCTGGATCACAAAAACCTGGACTTCCATTTTTTTTTAACATAAAGAATGGGATTATATTCAATGATGGCAAAAGATTTCTCCTCTGATACTCTATTTCATTCAAATACAGATTGCCTTGCAGTATTCTTTAAATATTTCATTAGCATATTTCACCAACAAAACTGCAAGTTTCATAATGATATTATGTCTTATACTTGTTTTCTTTATCACATCTGAAAGCACATGTTCTTCTCATTCACAGATTTTGGTAGATGGTTAAAAGTTATTCTCCTTGGAACACACAGTTAAATTCTATTTTCTGCCCCCACCCCCACTTGATCACGTGATTGAATTATGAACAACAGAATGTGAACTGAAGTTAAGTTCTGGAAAAGAACTAAGCTGCAAGATGAACGGTACTTCTGTCCCTGAGTTGTTGCCCATAAAGACCCACATAGATTGCTGCATAATATAGGAGCAACCTATGCTGAACTATAGAATGAGTAAGAAATCAACTCTTTATCATGGAAACACTGAAATGTGGAGATTTTAAAATATGAGCATTTAGGTACCCATTAAGAATACTAGCACTTATCTCAGTTGTAATTATATACTATTTATTTACTTATCTCCCTAAATAGTCTGAAAGCTCCCCTGAGCCTGAAACTGTGCCTACTTTTGCTCACCACCAAGTGTCTAGCTCCTGGCCCTGTGCCTTGTATATAGCAATGTCTCAGTAAATCCCATGGAATGTACAAATAACGAAAAACATGTTCAACAGGTATAAGTTAATAAATGCTTATTGTTTTTTTTAATTTTTATCTTATATTGTGTTAACTATAACAATGTTGTGTTAGTTGAAGGTGTACAAAGTGATTCAGTTATACATATATGTATATGTGTGTGAGTATATATATATACAGAAGTATATATTCTTTTTCAGTTTCTTTTCCCATATAGATGATTACAAGGTATTGAGTAGAGTTCCCTATGCTATTAAACAGTAGGTCCCTGTTGATTATATATTGCATATACAATAGTGTGTGTATGTTAATCCAACCTCTTAATTTATCCCTTTCCCCCACTTTTCCCTTTGGTAACCAGAAGTTTGTTTTCAAACTCTGTGTGTCCATTTCTGGTTTGTAAATAAGTTCATTTGTATCAGTTTTTTAGATTCCATATATAAGTGACATCGTATGATATTTGTCTTTCTCTGTCTGATTTACTTCACTTGAGTATGGTCATCTCTAGGTCCAGCCATGTTGCTGCAAATGGTATGATTTCATTGTTTTTAATGGTTGAGTAACATTCCGCTGTCTACATGTACCACATGTTCTCTATCCATTCATCTGTTGATAGACATTTAGGCTGCTTCTGTGTATTAGCTATTGTGAATAGTGCTACAGTGAACATTGGGAGTGCAGGTATCTTTTCAAAATATGATATTCTCCAGATACATAGCCAGGGGTGGAATCGCTGGATCATATGACTGTTCTATTTTTAGTTTTTAAGGAACCTCCATACTGTTTTCCATAGCGTCTGTACCAATTTATGATCCCATTAGCAGTGTAGGAAGGTTCCCAGTAAATTCTTATTGAAGTACATACAGAAGCAGAGAAAGAAATTCCAAAGTAAAATTTAGAAACTACATTTCACTTATCAGTCTGTCTTTCCTCTTCTGACCCAAAATGTTTCAAAATACTTAGAAATGTATCTTGGTAGGTTTTGTAAGTGCTTGAATAAATTCGACCCTATCATGGCTACTTCATCAGTGAGTGAGTGAAGTCGCTCAGTCGTGTCTGACTCTTTGTGACCCCGTGGACTGTAGCCCACCAGGCTTCTCCATCCATGGGATTCTCCAGGCAAGAATACTGGAGTGGGTTGCCATTTCCTTCTCCAGGGAATCTTCCCAACCCAGGGATCGAACCCAGGTCTCCTGCATTGCAGGCAGATGCTTTAACCTCTGAGCCACCAGGGAAGCCCACTACTTCATCAGTAGTCTATGATATTTCCTGTTCTCACACCACTCCTATGTAACGTTTTCTTCTTTTACTGAGTGTGATTGCGTTGCCATGTGACATATTCTAGCAGTCAGCCAATATTGCACCTGTATTGGTGCCATTTAACTGCTACGCTAATTTTGCCTGATGTGTTCTGATTTCCAATAACTTTCATTCAGCCAGACAGTTCCAGATGCCTGCCTAACATAACTTGCGTCATTATATGAGCCCCTGTATAGATCAGATTAGATCAACAACCCCAGCACACAGTGTTGAAAGGTGGTCTCTTTTGGTCTTCTGACTGTAAAGCCCAATCAGTGCCAAAAGGCATCTTTCATGTTACTGCACTTACTGTCAGTAAGTGCCAAAACAACCATTTTAACAGGGTTAGGAGAAGCACTGAGGTACTTAAAGTTTGTGTGCTGCCAGGACAACAGGGTATATTGCCTCTGTTGCCTGGGATACACATCTACAACATTCAACAAACAAACTATAGAATTTAGTGTTTGAGAAAAGCCAAGAACATGAATATCAAGCAAACAGTTGGGGAGGAATTGCCTTAGAAGGCAAGCACAATCCAAGTGCTCACAAAAGGAACAGAGGCCAAGGTACCAGTGAAACAGCAATTCAGTATATCAGATTTTCATAGGGAGAAATCTATAATGATCTGCTTTTTAAAATGTTATTTGAGCCAGTAGTAATCTTCTCTAGACAGCCCTTGTTCAGCAGGACTGCACTTGTGCACTGAGGTGAAAGAATAGTTTGACCATAAGTAATAATTTTCCAGTGACCTGAAAAGGTCATGTAACTATACATATTCACAGTTTGGGATTTTTGGAAGATTCCTTTCCTTAGTATATTCTGTTTATACATGAAAGGAGCCAGATGCTTGGAAATTCTCATCAAGATATATATNGCAGGACTGCACTTGTGCACTGAGGTGAAAGAATAGTTTGACCATAAGTAATAATTTTCCAGTGACCTGAAAAGGTCATGTAACTATACATATTCACAGTTTGGGATTTTTGGAAGATTCCTTTCCTTAGTATATTCTGTTTATACATGAAAGGAGCCAGATGCTTGGAAATTCTCATCAAGATATATATTTACCTTCCTTTTCATCTGGGCTGGCTTATGACCATTTTAACCAAAAATGCACAGTGGAAGTCACGCTATTCCAGCCTTAGACCTAATCTTTAGGATGACTGGCAGTTCTCACATCGATCTCTTGGAGACCTGAGCCTCCTTGTAAGAAGTTTGAAATCCCACTGAAGAGACTACATGAAGAGGTCCTACAACTACATGGAGAAAAAGAGGAGCCCAGTTGAGCCCAGACTTTCAACTGCTACCATCAAAACATCAAACGTGTGAGTAAAGCAGTCTTGATCCCTTCAGAATGTCTAAGACAGCTACTGGGTACCACCAAGGGACCCCAGACAGCTAAGCCCTGATAGAATCCTGACATACAAACTTCTTACATATAAAGGTACTATGTTTTGAAGAATTTTTCTGTACAGCAANATTACACAGTAAAATTACTCCATCAGGAGAAGGAGGAAAGAATCTAGACAGTTAGTTGCTGCAGGGGTAGGTCACATCAGAGTTGGCCACCAGAAACAGGTAACAGTCAGCTCAGTCACCATTCCTCAGCTTCTGCTGACTGGCCAAGGGGATTTTATTCCAAAAGCCATAAGATTAAATTAGAATTCACTGCTTAAGCATAATGACTTCCCACTGTTTATGCTGGTTATCATTTACAACCAACTGGCATTTAATCAACCACTATTTTTTCTCAGGACCAGAGACCACAACATTGTGCTTTTTCTCTTCCTCCCTGTTGAGCTAAGTAGCTCCATCCAAGTTATGAAGGGATAGCAAATTGTTTATAAAAAAAAAAAAATCAGCATGTAGTAGTGTTTTCAAACATATTTATGATTTCACACCAACCTAGGAATGATTTAATTCATTTCATCGAAGTCCTCAATTTTACATTTACATATATAATAATATCAAAATCTCCTAGAGGAAAAAGAATTAAAGGAATACAATCATATTCTGATATAAACTTACCTAGAGAACTAGTTTTGTCTCCAGATTCACATTCTTCCCTAAATTGGAGATGTCGAGAATATGCACGTAATTGCCTCATTGAACAATGTGTATTCTCACCTAAAGCCTCCCAAGTCCACACTCTTGCCCCTACCACTCTTTTGCCCAAATTCCCTCCCTCCCTCTGTATTTCTGCCTCTTAAAATCAGCCAGAACCAGCTAAATACAAGGTCTGCTATGCCCACCCATGGGCTTATCGGCCCTGAACACCTCCTTGTAATTCTGAGTAATACTTCTTACTTTCTATCCAAGCTCTGTCCTCCTCCTCACTTTGACCCCCAAATATCTAAACAACTCCAGCAAAACAAATCACATTTCTTGTTTTAAACTAACCAGAGTTTATTTCTGTCATCATTTGCAATCACACAAGTCCCTGCTTCTTCATTTGGAAGCTTTTCCTATCTCAAATGGGATACCTCTGAATGCCTATAGTTATATGTTTATTCCAGTCTCAAAGTTCTTATTTCAAGTTAACATGTAATAAATTAATGTTCCTTGTGGTAGGTACCTGATTGATTTTACTTTCCCCAAGTCTTCCTTGTACTTCAGTTCAGTTCAGTCGCTCAGTCGTGTCCGACTCTTTGCGACCCCAAGAATTGCAGCACGCCAGGCCTCCCTGTCCATCACCAACTCCCGGAGTTCACTCAGACTCAGACCCATTGAGTCAGTGATGCCATCCAGCCATCTCATCCTCTGTCGTCCCCTTCTCCTCCTGCCCCCAATCTCTTGTACTTACTATGTATTTACTTAGCAAATGATGTTAAGTAATATAAAATCTGCCAAAATTTAACGCGTGAACTATGAATGTTCTTTCCATTAATAAACTGTAATGGCAGTTGAAATGCAAAGTTGATAATGTACCAGCTGGTTATTATGAAAATTACCTACGCAACCCCCTCTCCTACTATCATCACTTAATAGTACTAATGCTGGGGAGAGGGAAAATTCTGCCTATTGAATAGCTGTTAATAACAGGTTTGCAGTGTCTGTATAATTTGAGCCACAGAATAACCAATGTCATCTAACTATATTATGACAAGCCCTATTAATTTATTTACTAAAAATAATTCATTGGCTTCATAATTTCTTCAGAGCTCAAACAATAAAAGTTTTGAAAATGTATAAAGCTTGATGGTGTTTCAGGTACATCACTAGTTTAATAAAGCAGGTACAATAAGAAGAGTATTTGCATATATGGGCAATCTCAGTTCAGAGAAATGCACATTTTATTTTATATGTGCTGGTGGCTGTCATGGTCATGCTACAGCTGTTAGAAATTACAGGTTTTCAGTAACAAGCGTCAGCCATCGCTGTAATTATTATTATTTTATCAAACAATCGCAGGGTATTTTAGGCTGACAAAAGCCTTCGAGGTCTTTGTTTATTCACTGCACCGTATGCTCTGCCCTCCACACCGACTGAGTTAAAGTTCTCTTACTCCTGATTTAAAACCTATTATTAGAGAAAGCAAAGGTTCCCATCTTTAGCACAACTGAAGATTGGTGCTTGCACGGAGGGAACACTGGTCTGGGAATGTAAATAAGAGCACACAACCTGAGAAGCCTTACTTAGTGGGTTCCCAGCAACATTCCCAGATAGGGACCACAGATCACCCTGCAATGTCAGGAAATAAGAATTGAGGCAACAGGCAAATGCCAGTTTAAATGGATTTATAATCTCAGATGCAAGACTAGTAGCTCAAGGAGGTCAAGTTTTCTATCTAAGCAGCAGGCACAGCAAAATTTCTACCTCCATGCCTGTATGTTGCCCTCTACTAGGGAAAGATTAGTGTAATGAAAAGTTTCTTATGGACAAGAGGGACTTCTCCTTTAAGCATCAGTCAAGGCAGAGAACTCAGTGATCTAGGAGAAAGGGATATCAGAAACCAGCTGCTGCACAAAAGGACTGCCAGCTGGCCACTGGATGTTTGAGTGGAACATTTCTAGTAGTGTACATTATAATCTCTATAATTAGCCAACCTTTTAATTGTGCCTATGCACTAAGATTACACATATTTTGGTGCCCAATTATGCCAAGGGCAGAGTAGGAGGCTGATGGAGGTTTTATTTCTTAGCCTCTTACCTAGGAAGAGAGATGCTTCACCTCTGCTTACTGAACAAAACAGAAAAACTCTAAAGCCTTTAGTCCGTGTTGTGCAAAGAACTTCAAAGGTATCAGTTAATGGTGTGTAGTCTCTGAAGAGCTGATGCCATGGGAGAAGAATGACATCATAGAATGACATCATCCCCAGAAGGCTGTAGAACAGTGTGCTCAGGTGGAGCCAGATGCCCTTCTTTGGCTTGTAGAATCTCGAATTCATGAATAACAAGACAAATTGCAGTCCTGCCATGATCTTTGGAAATGTGAAGCACATTTTCCACACGCTTTTCTGTGTAAATTAGGTACTTTTTTCTAGTAGAACTCCGAGTTATAGTATTAAAGTTAATAAAGGTTTATAAAGATTTTATGTAACAAACATAGCTCTCAAGAACAAACAATCCATTCAGATGCTGAAATGCTATAATACCTTTGCCAAAGCTCAAATATCATTAAAGTATTATATTAAAATGTAATGTGCATCATTATATTTCAAGCTTATGTTTGCTGTTATTATTTGCTTCTCTTAAGAGCTTCCCACTTAATCATATTACCATACTCAAAGCAGAAAGTTCTGTTTGAGGCTCAGTTGCTGCACAAGCCAAAGCTGGGCCTACTTAAAAATCACATAATTGCCCTTAAGTTGGAAAGGATGGTTCTCAGGAAAATCATAATTTAACTCCACTAGTCCTAAGAAAATTTTTATAAGAAGAGTCCAATTTGGGTCACTGGTCTGTCTTTTAGGTGCCAAATTGAACGGCTATTCTACAAGGTCATAGCTGAATATTTAACCAAGTCAAATTTTCTCCTTTTATTTTCACAGTCCAATGGTCTCACCATTAATTTCCCCTGCAAATTAACCTTGACATTTCTCCAAATGATTCTATTCTAAAATTAGCAATTACTCCTTTTTTTTTTAATTTAAAAATCTGTTAAAAGACGTAGAAAATAAAAATTCACACATCACAAAATCATTTTCAGGAAAATATTCTACCAAGGAGGAGATACACCATTTCTAAAAAGCATCTGGAAAGAAAAGTATGGGGGACAATGATACTTTCAAAAAATAACATAAGCTTTAAAGACACTGCAGTCAGCCATGGGAAGGAGTTAAGCTGTATATTACTCAATTTATATAAAGAAAAACACCACAAATGTCCAAAGTGCCTCCAGACATAAAATGTTTATTGTTGGCAGTTTGATGAGATTCAAACTCCGTGGAGAGGTATTGTGCAACCAATTTGTTATATCAAGGTAAATCTGAAATAAGTACTCAAATGTGCCCAGAGCACTAGGAATAAAAATCAGATTCTTTCCTCTTTTCTGAGTCAGAGGACAGGCATCGTGCATCATTTTCTCAAGTCTCCCTACACAGATAGTTAACGCAGAGATATTCCTGTACAAAAGATGACAAACGCACACCATGGCTGTCTTCTAGTCACCTAGTCCTAACTCTTTGTAGAAATAAGACATTAAAACCACCAGAGAGAAGGAAAGAGATCTACTCAGACAACATCAGAAGGTAACACCAAGGTGAAAATGTTATTTCCTCCCCTTATTTCTCTGAACAAAAGTGTTTGAGAAGGAAAAACAATATTTCCCCAAATTGGGAAAGTTTGGATTGCACTAAGTGCTAACTGACATTATTTTCTTAGGTGTGATAAAATACTGAAAATTATGTACAAAAATGCCTTTATACTTAGGACATGTACACTAATCAGGGATAGATTCTAGGGAAAAGAAATAGGAAGCAAGAAAGGAAGAAAGATAAAGCAAACATAGCCAAATGCTAACTTTTTTGAAGATGTGACATTTTCAGAGCAAAAATGTCAAATAAATATTGCACAAATAGAAAAATGTATTGGATGTTGAGGATCTAAATTCTTGTGAAACAATTTCTAGTTATAAGTAAGCTCCCAATCACTCCTTTTTAATTAGTATATTCATTTTAAGGCATGATTTCTGGCATATATCTTTCAAATAACCACATTAGCTTTCAACCTGATATATATCTTTCAAGCCACCACTTTAACCTTTTGATGGTACGCCTGGTGAGACCTGAATGGGGATAGCTCTCGACTCTGTGGAGCAGAATCGTGAACCAATTTGTTCTATCAGGGTTGATCTAAAATTGCACATAGAAACAGAAGTGCTGACAGGGGTCAGAGGCTCAGGGGAGGACTGTTACATTGCAGATTGAAGTAAAAGTCATTGATCTCTTAGGAAAACTCTAAATGAGGAATGGAAAACATAATGCTTGCTAGACAGGATGAGGTGAAGGGGCCAAGTCAGAGGGAAGAGCAAAAGTTGTCTAAAATATTTGGTTTTTTAAACACAATATACGTGAGTGAGTGATAGTTGCTCAGTTGTGTCTGACCCTTTGTGACCCCATGGACTGTAACCTGCCAGGTTCTTCTGTCCGTGGGATTCTTCAGGCCAGAATACTGGAGTGGATAGCCATTCCCTTCTCCTGGGAATCTTCCTGACCCAAGGATTGAACTCATGTCTCCTGCCTTGCAGGCAGATTTCGTACTGAGTCACCAGGGAAGCCATGATTACACTATTCTTTTAGGCAAAATTTATAATAATATTAGGTTTTCTTTGGAGAAAAAAAAAAAGAACCTGGGGTCTTGAATGAGATGTACTTCAATGCATAATTTGGGGATGATTTAAGTGTTTGAAATATTGAGGATTTTGTATCAAGGAATGTTTTCTTTTGTGCCTCAAATTCTACAACTATTTTTACATAGGCTCTGGACATTTTTGTTAAGTTTATTCTGAAATATTTTCATAACTATTGTTGATGTCATTTCTACAATGATTAATTTTTGCCATTATATTTTTAGTTGGTTGTTATATTTGCAAGTAAATTGTAATAGATTAAACTGCAAGGAGATACAACCAGTCCATTCTGAAGGAGATCGGCCCTGGGATTTCTTTGGAAGGAATGATGCTAAAGCTGAAACTCCAGTACTTTGGCCACCTCACGCAAAGAGTTGACTCATTGGAAAAGACTCTGATGATGGGAGGGATTGGGGGCAGGAGGAGAAGGGGACGACAGACGATGAGATGGCTGGATGGCATCACTGACTCGACTGGTGTTAGTCTGAGTGAACTCCGGGAGTTGGTGATGGACAGGGAGGCTTGGCGTGCTATGATTCATGGGGTCGCAAAGAGTTGGACACGACTGAGCGACTGAACTGAACTGAACTGAAACTCAGTGAAAGGAGAGAGAAATCCAGAGGTATCTGACAGCTTGTTCTTCCCCCTACATAAGCACAGAAATCATAATATACCTTACTCCTCAACTTTGAAGAGTTGTTTTTTCTAGGAATAAACAAAATATAAATATCAAATGAAAAAGAATGTGATTAAATTCTAAGTACACAGGTAATGTTTTTATGTTACAAATAAATAGNAGAAATCCAGAGGTATCTGACAGCTTGTTCTTCCCCCTACATAAGCACAGAAATCATAATATACCTTACTCCTCAACTTTGAAGAGTTGTTTTTTCTAGGAATAAACAAAATATAAATATCAAATGAAAAAGAATGTGATTAAATTCTAAGTACACAGGTAATGTTTTTATGTTACAAATAAATAGTACACTTAACTCTATAAAAGAAATCCCAAGTTTAACTTGAAATACTGAGCATTTTGGTGACAAATGCTCACACCTGAACCTAGTTCATTTCAACATTATTTCCTTATCAAATCTTGTCAAAAGCCATGTAGTCATTCTGACCCTATAACTTAACCTTCGTTATACAGTCATACCTCATTCTATTTCATTTTAATTGCCAGTCACAAGGGACTTGCCATTGCTTCAATCAATGTGCTGTGACTATGAGAACTCAGTTATTTCTAGAAGTTGGTAAGGGATAAGAATTTTCCATTGCAATGGTTGACATCAGCCTTCTGTTTGTTGGCCCTGGATTTTTATTATTATTATTTTTAGGTAAATATTTCAGGCAAAGCCCTAGTCAGCTGCATCTCTATTTCATTTCTAAGAACAAAATGCTCTATTAGTCATCGACCCAGTTTCTCTCAAGTCAAGGCATCCTGGTTGTTGCTCTGACTTTACTGCCTATTTTACATCTTGCTGCTGCTGCTAAGCCGCTTCAGTCGTGTCCGACTCTGTGCGACCCCATAGATGGCAGCCCACTAGGCTCCCCCGTCCCTGGGATTCTCCAGGCAAGAACACTGGAGTGGGTTGCCATTTCTTTCTCCAATGCATGAAAGTGAAAAGTGAAAGTGAAGTCGCTCAGTCGTGTCCAACTCTGTGCAACCCCATGGACTGCAGCCTACCAGGCTCCTCCGCCCATGGGATTTTCCAGCCAAGGGTACTGGAGTGGGTTGCCATTGCCTTCTCCGTTACATCTTGCTGCCATTAAACAAATTCTGTCATTTGATCCTTTTCTATTTTAGAAGCCTATTTATTCAACTAATACTGAAGAGCCTAGTTAAATGGCAATAACCCCTACTGTCAACACTGGCTTGACAGTAGGAGATAACAACCTTTTCAGATATCAAGCTTTTCAGAAATGCAAACACTCACCAGGTCTTTATTTCTTGATGTCTTAATGAAGGAAGTTTCTTCCTGGCCCTGTTGAGGAATCTAGTCAGCTAGAGGGTACTCTCTTCTCACATAGTAAACCCAATCTAAAATCTTCCCTTCTCAAGCCTTGAAATCCCTTTCTTAATATTCTGCCAAGGCAGTGCTAGCATCTCTCTCCAGTTAACTGCACGTCATTGTGTCCATGCCTCAAGGAACCCGTCCCAGCAGCATATCAGGGCCAACTCCAAGTGTCCTTGCCAGAATATTCAACCATGAGTCATACAAGAGTGCTGCCAATACAGTCCTCCCTACCAGCCTTACATCTCTCCTCTCTGGTCCAATTCCCTCAACATCATCTCCCACATATGTTACCATAATTCCAGCTGGAACACATTAGCCAAACCTTATATTAGCCAAACCTTATATTCCTTTGGGTCAGTATATTGTTTCCTGGTCTGTGCTATCATCTGATTTTAATTAATGATATTGAGTCAACTGTTGGGAGAGGGGACAATGTTGCCAGTAAGCATCATTTGTGAGGTAGCTATCACTGCCAGGATAGCTTGTAGGTCTCCGGCAAAGGGAAGCAGCTCACTTCTAGAAAGGAAGGTGCTGTTCCTCACTTGAAGGGCTTGGGAAAATAGGGGGCTTATCAGGTTACATTTGTTGTGGTCAGTAACAGCCACAGCAAAAAGGTAGACTGAAAAGCTATAAGGCAGAATGTAAGTATCTGACAAACTGATGAAGCATTTAAGGTAAGTTTTGGTGGTGAGGAGGTAAGCTATCAATACACTACCAAGGATCTAATGAAAGAACACCTCACAGTAAGTGGCAATAAACACAATCAAGTGTGAAGGAACAGGAGGCAGACCCAGACCCTACTAGTGAACTGGCTGTTACTAAAGTGAAAGAGCAAATAGCAGACAAAGCAAAAGGCAATCCTTGTTCAAAACACTAATAGAATCTTTCCTATTTAGTACTCAGTAAATCACTAGAGAGCAAATCTGAATTAATAATTAGCAAAAGCCTCATCAGAGAGCAGCATGATAACTTGACATTTAAAGATTAGGAAATTGCACAGAAATATGCATTTAGGGGCTTTGAAATAGCTCTGACTTTCCCCCTAATTTCAAATCCAGGTTAAAACAGAAAAAAAAAAAAAAAAAAAGTGGCCATTTCAGAAAAATAAATAGATTTACAATCTATACATCTAGATTTCAATTGATGTATCCTTAATTAAATGGTTTAATTGTAGAAATATTATCTATCATTTATTTTAAAAGATAATTATCCAAAGAAGAGGAAAGAGTTGGTCCTAGGCAACATTAGGCATCGCACCCTAATGCCCATCCTTTCCTCTTATTGAAACTAAAAATTCTGTATAAGACAGGAAAATCAACATCTAACTACCTAGTTGGGCTTCACTGATGGCCCAGCTGGTAAAGAATCCACCTGCAATGCAGGAGACCTGAGTTCGATCCCTGGATTGGGAAGAACCCCTGGAAAAGGTAACACCTACCCACTTCAGTATTCTGACCTAGAGAATTCCATGGACTGTATAGCCGATGGGGTCGCTACCTAGTCAACTACCTGGTTGAAAATTCTACAATAAACAGACGGAGATCATTCAGGAGAATGAAAACCTTAGAGAAATGACCAATCTGTTATTTTCTTTCCCAGCTTTACCTTTGTAACTGGGAAGGGCTAATTTTGAATTTATGCGGGATCTGCCTCTGTGACTTTAACCCCCATCTTTCCACTTTTGTTATTATAAGGATACATAGTGACTCACCTCAGGGAGATAACCTGACCCTACCCACCAGTGAAGGACTGTGTACGTGCATGCTAAATGGCTTCAGTTATATCCCACTCTGTGCTACCCTATGGACTGTAGCCCACTAGGTTCCTCTATCCATGGCATTCTCCAGGCAAGAATCCTGGAGTAGGCTGCCATGCCCTCCTCCAGGTTCTGTTCGACCCTATGGATTGTAGCCCACGAAGCTCCTCTGTCCATGGGATTCTCCAGGCAAGAATACTGGAGTGCGTTGCCATGCCCTCCTCCAAGGGATCTTCCTGAATCATGGATTGAACCCATGTCTCTTACATCTCCTGCATTGGCAGGTGGGCTCCCCTTGTGGCTCAGCTGGTAAAGAATCCACCTGCAATGTGGGAGACCAGGATCCAATCCCTGGGTTAGGAAGATCTCCTAGAGAAGAGAAAGGCTACCCACTGCAGTATTTTGGCCTAGAGATTTCCATGGACTGTATAGTCCATCGGGTCACAAAGAGTTGGACACAACTGAGCTACTTTCACTTTCACTTGTTCTTCACCACTAGTGCCACCTGGGAAGCCCTGTGAAGGACTGTGACACTCTTGAATTCTTTGTGTGGCAAATAGCACAATGCCCTGCATTTCTCTTCTGCTACTTACCGGCATGGCCCATAAATTCACTTGTGGGGAGGCCAGAATCACAGGTAAATGTGACATCTTTGTTTGTTGATATAACAGGAGATATTCCATTTCACACCACCCATGAAATGACTGTAAGGAAGTGAAACTAATACATCCTTTATCCGAGGCTTACCATTCTAGAAGACATTTGCAGAAATCAAATGATCTTTTTACTTTGTTTCCTCACCTCCCCCCATGTCTGATCATTAAAAGAATCTGGCACCCAGGCCCTGACAAGATGGTTATTTTGAAGCATGAGACCACTATCTTCTCAGTCAGCTGGCTCCCAAATTAAGTCTCTTTCTCTTCCCAATACTGCATCTTGGATGCACTGACTTATCATGTGGCAAGCAAAGTGAGCATGGACTAGGTAACACCTTAAGAAAGGTCCCAGTTGCAGAGTAATGTGTCATTGTGGGCTTTAAAAAACCAGATAGAAAATAATTGTTTTTGACAGAATAATCAGGAAAGCCAGGCTTCAATAGTGCATGAACCATGAAATTCCAGAAGTTCAGGCTGGATTTAGAAAAGTCAGAGGAAACAGAGATCATCAAATTGCCAATATCTGTTGGATCATCAAAAAAGTAAGCAAGCCAAAAAACATCTACTTCTGCTTTATTGACTACACCAAAGCCTTGGACTGTGTGGACCACAACAAATTCTGGAAAATTCTTAAAGAGATAGGAATACCAGACTACCTGAACTGCCTCTTGAAATATCTTTATGCAGGTCAAAAAGCAACAGTTAGAACTGGACATGGAACAACAGACTGGTTCCAAATTGGGAAAGGAGTGTGTCAAGGCTGTATATTGTCACCTTGCTTACTTAGCTTCTATGCAGAGTACATCATGAGAAATGCTGGGCTGGAAGAATCACAAGCTGGAATCAAGATTGCCGGGAGAAATATCAATAACCTCAGATACGCAGATGACACCACCCTTATGGCAGAAAGTGAAGAACTAAAGAGCCTCTTGATGAAAGCGAAAGAGGAGAGTGAAAAAGTTGGCTTAAAATTCGACATTCAGAAAACGAAGATCATGGCATCTGGTCCCATCACTTCATGGCAAAGAGATAGGGAAACAGTGGAAACAGTGACAGACTTTATTTTTTAA
This sequence comes from Neotragus moschatus, assembly GCA_006410615.1. Lineage (NCBI taxonomy): Eukaryota > Metazoa > Chordata > Mammalia > Artiodactyla > Bovidae > Neotragus > Neotragus moschatus. The sequence continues at coordinate 23,667 of SJYA01000316.1, read as the reverse complement.
TCATGGCAGACGGTGACTGCAGCCATGAAATTAAAAAATGCTTGCTCTCTGGAAGAAAAGTTTTGACCAAACTAGACAACATATTAAAAAGCAGAGACATTACTTTGCTGACAAAGGTCCATATAGTCAAAGCTAGGGTTTTTCCAGTAGTCATGTATGGATGTGAGAGTTGAACTACAAAGAAAGCTGAGTGCTGAAGAATTGATCCTTTTGAACTGTACTATTAGAAAAAACTCCCTTGGACTGCAAAGAGATCCAACCAGTCCATCCTAAAGGAGATCAGTCCTGGTTGTTCATTGGAAGGACTGAGGTTGAAGCTGAAACTCAAATACTTTGGCTACCTGATGTGAAGAGCTGATTCATTTGAAAAGACCCTGATGCTGGGAAAGATTGAGGGCAGGAGAAGAAGGGTATGACAGAGGATGAGATGGTTGGATGGCATCACCAACTCAGTGGACATGGGTTTGGGTAGACTCCAGGAGTCGGTGATGGACAGGGAGGCCTGGCATGCTGCAGTCCATGGGGTCACGAAGAGTCAGACACGACTGAGTGACTGAACTGAATCAGAAAAAGAGCTCTATGAACAGATAGTTTGGGGCAGGGGGCAGTGTTAAGAAGTCTGAAAAAGAGAAATCTCCAGGAGACTGCCTAATTCTCAATACGAATCCTTACAGGGCTCAGCCTAAACCCTCAATAATGCATTTACAAGATGGACCTAAACCATGATACAAAAGACTTAAGAGACATTAACTGAAATCTGACTGACCGTCCACAGAAGACACAAACAGTTGTATGAGACAACCCTAGAAAGGTTGATGACCAGTTAACATGCAAAAACTATATTCTGAGACCTATGAGTCTGAACAACATCCAAGACACAATCGAAAATCACGTGACATAAAAAGAAGCAGAATATGTCAAGGGAAATCTCAAGTGAAAAGATAATCAAGAGATAAAAACCCAGAGATATCCCAGATGTTAAAACTACTAGTCAAAGTCTTTATAGTCCATTATAACTGAGTCTCATGAGATAAATGAAAAATATTTAAAGTGAATAGAAAAGAAGTCTCCTCAGCAGAATAATAGACATTACAAACAGAAAATATGGAATTATGATCCAATATGGTAACATGGGAAGCTCTTGAAATTACCTCTTCCCATGGACACAAGAAATTAACAGCTACAGCTACACATGGAATAGATTCCTCTGAAAGAAATCCAGAAGATAGCCAAGAGTCTCCTACACATTGGGCAAATGAAAACAAACCTATCAATATGGATAGGAAAGGCTGAGACACACTCTTACCAAAAACCCCACCCCACACCCAGTGTAATGACATCCGGGAGAGGACACACCGTTCTCAGCTTCTCCATGAGGCAGCAGGTTGCCATCTCCACATTCTCCGTCTGGCCCACTCAAGGCAGAACTGTGTTCAATATAGTCCCACTCAACTATAACAAACAAATGGTTACTAACCATCTTATCTACCAGGGCTCAATGCAGAGGGAATAGACAGAACTGGCCATTTTCAAGTCTTTCCTTGAAATAGGTATATCTCAATAGTTTAAAAGCTGCTGCCTAAGGGTCTCTTTTACAATCAACCTGCATTTCAGTGCTGACTGATATCCTCTATTTTAAGACAATGACAGGTTTTGACACACCTTCCACTACTGGGAGCCACTAAAACAACAATAGAAAAAGACAGTTCACACAATGAAATGATTTGAGAGACAACCTAGAGCTCAGACTGGGCTAAATAATAGGGTTCATCTCCACATAGGAAGATCTAGTAAGACTGGGAAAGGTGACTGTTTTATCTAAGGCCAGAAACCAACCAAGAGCATCAAGGATAATGAAGAAGAGAGAAAATTTTCCAAACAAAAGAACAAGATAAAACTCCAGAAACAGAGTTTAATGAAATGGAGACACATAATTTACCTAAGAAAGAGTTCAAAGTAATGGTCATAAATGTGCTCACCAAGATCAAGAGAACAATGTCTGAACTAAGTGAGAATTTCAACAAAGAAGTAGGGAATATAAGAAAGAATCAAACATAAATCACGCAGTTGAATATTACAATAACTGAACTGAAAAATTCAATAGAGGGATTCAATGGCAGACTACATGAAGTGGAAGAAACGATGAGCAAACTCAAAGACAGGGCAGTTTAATTCATCCAGTCAGAAGAGCAAAAGAAAAAACAGCAAAAAAGGGTGAAGACAGCTTAGGAAAATCATGGTATATCAGCCAGCAGATCAACATTTTGCATTATAGCAATCCCAGAATAAGAGGGAGAGTAATGGGCAGAAAGTTTATTCAAAGAAAGAATGTCTGGAAACTTCCCTAATCTGGGAAAAATGCAGATATACAAATCCAGAAAGTTCTAAATGTTCCAAATAAGAACCCAAAGAGGCCCACACCAAGACACACAATTAAATTATGAAAAGTTAAAAACAACTTGTCACATGACAAGGGAACCCCCATAATATCATGAGAAGAGTTTTTAGCAGAAACTTTGAATGACAGATGGGAGTGACATGCTGTATTTAAAATACTGAAAAAAGCCCTACCAATCAAGAAAGTCTCAAAGAGGTATTTGCACTCCAATATTCATAATAGTATTATTCAAAATAGTCAAGATTTGGAAGCAATCTATGTGTCCATCAATGGATGAGTAGATAAAGAAAATTGACTATATATATGTATACATATAATTGAGTTTATAATATATATGTATGCTCAGTTGCTAAGTGATGTCTGACTCTCTGTGACCCCACAGACTGTAGCCCACCAGGCTCAGACTCTGTCCATGGGATTTCCTAGCCAAGAATACTGGAATGGGTTGCCATTTGATTCTCCAATAGAATTGTAAGAGAAGTGTATAAATCAAAAAAACTGAAATTAAAAACAGAGTTGGAACTTTAAAACTGAAAAATACAGCTGCTAAAATTTTTTAAAAGCTTCTAAAGTAAACAAGGGGCTTCCCTGGTTGCTCAGATAGTAAAGAATCTGCCTGCAGTGTAGGAGACCCAGGGTGGATCCCTGGTTTGGGAGGATTTCCTGGAGAAAAGGAATAGCTAAGAGTAAAAATAGAAATCTTAGAATACAATTGAGTTTAAAGATTTAGAATACCTGATTTCAAGGCTTATTATAAAGCTATCATGTAACCAAGATAGTTTAGAATTCTTAAAATTCTGTTCCATAGATCAGTCCAAAAGAATAGAGCCAAGAAACAGATCAATACATGTATGTTCAACTGAGTCGTGACAAAAAAATCAAGGCAATTAAACTAAAGGAGAGTCTTTTGGGAAAGTGAAGTCGCTCAGTCATGTCCGACTCTTTGCGACCCCATGGACTGTAGCCTACCAGGCTCCTCCCTCCATGGGATTCTCCAGGCAAGAGTAGTGGAGTGGGTTGCCATTTCCTTCTCCAGGGGATGTTCCCCGGAGTGGGTTCCCTGGAATGGGTTGCCATTTCCTTCTCCAAGGGATCTTCCCGATCCAGCGATCGAACCCAGGTCTCCCGCATTCCAGGCAGAGGCTTTAACCTCTGAGCCACCAGGGAATCTAAAAAATAACCCTACATAAACAGGGTATCCAAATGGTGAGGGCAGGAGGATGTGACGAACACAACTCACACAACACACAAAACTTAAAATGAATTAAAGACCAAAATCTAAAAGTACAAAAGTTTTAAAGAAAACATGGGGAAAACTATTGCTTTCTTGAAGTACACACAACGTTTCTTCAAAAATTGAAATTATAAAACATTAAAAACAACTGATAAATTGGGCTTCATAAAAACTGACAACTCCTTCTTCAAAAGAGTACTGTTGCGTAGCACTGTCATATACATTTGGTTGAATTTTAAAGACATTATGCTAAGTGAGAGAAGCCCGTCTCAAAGGTTACATATTGTTTGATTCCATTTATATGACATTCTAGAACTGCTGATGTTTCCCAGAATTATGAGTGGAGAAAGGAGTGACTGTAAAATGATAGCATAAGGGAGTTTGGGAAGAGAATTAGAACTAATTTTTTCCCTGAATATGATGCTATGTTTATGAACCAACATACAAGTTATAATTCATAGAACTCTACACGCACAAAAGTCAAACTGGGTGTAGGGTAATTTCAGAAATTAAAAATATACCCCCAAAGTGACTGACCAAATAAATATCCCACTGCATTTCTATTAACAGTGTGAGAATGTCTCCTTGTGTTGCAATTAATATCCTGGTTAACAACAGAAAATAATAAAAAATTTTCTATCTGAAGTGAACATACAGTCCTAATGTTTAGATTTGTATCTGTTTAACTTTAACTTTAAAGTCTTTTCCCATATAATAAGAATTTATTTTGCTCTCTTGTCTAATTTATTTAGAGGAAAGGTGTGTATGTGTATATGTGTTGGAGCAGAGTGAGGAGAGTTCTCTTGTTAATTTTCTATTTATTTATAATGTATTTCTGGATCATTTTCCCTACCTTTTAAAATATTGACTTGTATAACCTCCATATAAAACTTGAAAATGAAAAAAGTTGAGTCACTTATTTGGCAGGATTGTAGAAAACATTAACGAGAGTAATTGGAGTTGAGATTAGAGATATTCTGATGTTTGGTTTTGTTTTGTTTCAAAGGTCATAAATGGCCTTGAATGTCACGCTCAGCAGATATTTAGAAATCAGGATCTGAGTTGGTAATGACCTATATTCTAAACTATAACATCAGAACTCTTGGCATGACTACTGAGCTTTATCTGGGGACTGAAGTGAATTTGAAAGGTATTTATTAAGTGGAAGAAGTCTTAAAAAAGGAACCATGCCTAGAGTAACGTGTGTACCATTATTTTTAAAGCAGGTAGATCTAAGTGGAAAATCTGGAGTTCAACTGATGGCACACTCTTGATTAAATTTCTGTCCCTGACTATTAAGAAATGTTTCTCTATTTGGTATCATCACTGGACCATAAATTTCAAAAGGAAAGAAACTTACTGCTATAATTCCACTGCTAATGTGAATGTCAGCTAGACCCTCAACCAGATTAGAGCTCCCTTTGGTATTCCAGTGTCCAACATCCTCTGTGCTTCATCCAAATGCTTATCTAGCTTAGTGCCTGGAACTTTACCTGAAGTTCTTTTTTTTTAAGAAAAAAAGAGTAATACTACCTCCTTCTTTCATAAAAATTTCAACCACTACTTTTTATTGTTCTCTAGACAAACTGGCTCCTTTTAAAGTATACTTTTTTAAAATAAGATAGGGTTTCCGCATCCCCAAGAGCTGTTGTATTGGCCTATTTATTGGTCTAGCTTTGTCATTCATTCTCAGCATTCTGACTTCTTTTGTATGAATAGGAGCTGACTAGCAGAAGATGTAGGGGGAACACTTCAATTACTCATACCCACCTCAGAATGAAAACTGTGTTGCCAACTATGACTGCTGAAGTGGATGGCACATTAACTAAGATCAAACTCTAAATCAACTTATTTAATTGCTGAAAACAAATACAGTCACATTTAACCACAGAACTAACAAAATAATCTATAGCTTTTCAACTAAAACAGTAAAACACCAATAAAACATCCTCTCTTCCTTAAAATTCTGTATAATTATATGATTAAATACACTCTCTCCCTCTACCCCATGTAAATTAGAATAATGGAATGCTTGGGGAATACTTTCAACCTAAATATTTATTCAGGGAAGTGAATTACTTGTCGTTTGTATAAACAACTTGTTTAGGCATAATGTTTATTTCTAAGTAGTAGTGTAATGATATAAAACTCTTTGAAGCTGAGTTCTGCAACCGTCTATAATGTTTGCCATTTTGGAGAATATTACTTTTTCCCTCCTGTAAACATTTTTAATGAAGAATTTAAATGCATGCAACCATATGTCTCCTTGCCAAGCAACAACTACTCAGAGGAAACAAAGTCCCCAGTGATCAGTTAGCTTATGTACTAAGTAAAATAATATCCTAAGGAAGACACACGCTAGACCACTTGAAATGTAATGTAGCCTTTACCATATTTCATGTAAATATAAGCCCTAGACTATTTCCACAAATACATTATTCAAAAAAGAATAACTACATATTTTTATTAGAAATTTGACTTCCGAAATTAGATCCATGCCAGGCACTAAGCTCATGGGATGACTCATATAGGACACCACATAAAGCATTAAAATTTGAAGAAAATGCCATTATAGACCACCTCATCCAAGTTTCGGTTGTTACTGAGAGGCCCCTAATAGCCCACCACTCTGCCAAGGGTATGTTTTTCTCTCTAGCGAGATCTACATACAGACCTTGGATATAGAGGTCCCTTTGCTTCCCTCGGTTTCTATCACAAAGGAGGACTGCTATTGAAACTTATCACAAACATTTTCTGTAATAAAACTCTTGGCAGCCCTAAAACAACTCTAATTTGTACCTTACTTTACAGATGGTCCAAATATTAATAGCAAGTTGCAGAAAATCTTCTATTGGGGTCAAGAATATTTGACTAACATGTTGCTTTGTGCTGACAATTTCAGTTTACTAGTTACGATTCCTTTCAAATGGCCATTGACCCTCTTTATGCATTAATGTTTTTCTAAGTGGCACAGATATTACTTGATGGTATAGACTAGAGTTAAATTTTATCTTAAGAGTATTTATATCTCAGAAGTATCTGCTGCTGCTAAGTTGCTTCAGTCGTGTCTGACTCTGTGCGACCCCATAGACGGCAGCCCACCAGGCTCCTCTGTCCCTGGGGTTCTCCAGGCAAGAATACCAGAGTGGGTTGCCATCTCCTTCTCCACAGATGTATCTAATAAAGCTCAAAAATACACTTCTTTCCCACTTCTTACCTCATAATATTAATTTATCAAACTTTTAATTCTAATTATACTTTTAATGCTCTAGTGGAAACATGGAATACCTTTGATTTGATAATATTTTCCAAATATTATATTTATACTGTTAATGAAATTTATTGTTTACATAATGCTATTGATCTGCCCTGAATTTGTCTTTATAGTCCTCTAAGTACTGTGTCATTATAGAATTGACTAATGTTCTGATTTTCAAGTCAGAATCCTGCTGAAATACAATGAATATGAATACAACCAGTAATCTTTTTTTAAACACAGTAATATTGAATTGCTTCCACCAATTTCTCTACTCAAATTTGTCTTTGACATTTTACACCTGAATGTAAATTGGCATAGAAGAGCATAAATCCTTTTAAAGTGAGATTGGTAATAATATGACTGCTGAGTATCTGAAAGATTGATTTAAAAGAAGCTTGTAAACAGAACAAGACAAGATCAGTGCAGTCTTCCATAATTCAAATAGACGATTAGTCTATTTGCAGAAATCAATACTATAATTCACATCAATAGGGTTTTTTTTTAAATAAAATAACAGCTTACCATTAATAAATAAGTTAAATACTAGTGGTTATATAAGAAAAATGCACAATGAATAATAGAAATTTTCGGGTAGTATCATTATCACCAATTGTTTTTCTTTCCGAATAAATGCAGTAATTTACATAATGCACTATAATAATAACAGAATGATGACACCTTTTTTGTTTCCTAATAGCATCACTACTGGAGAAGGCAATGGCACCCCACTCCAGTACTCTTGCCTAGAAAATTGTATGGACAGAGAGCCTGGTAGGCTGCAGTCCGTGCGGTCGCAAAGAGTCGGACATGACTGAGCAAATTCACTTTCACACATTGGAGAAGGAAATGGAAACCCACTCCAGTGTTCTTGCCTGGAGAATCCCAGGGACGGGGGAGCCTAATGGGCTGCCGTCTATGGGGTTGCACAGAGTCGGATACGACTGAAGCAACTTAGCAGCAGCAGCAGCATCACTACATTCCTATTTATTTTCAACTTTGGTAAACCTTATTTTTACTAGCTAAGAATGTACTAATTAATAATCAGCCAACAGGAATTTAATTGCATGCATTCTTTTCATCCAGATTGAAAAAATGAGGGATAAAAAGCTAAGTTTTAGAAGTAGTGACAATGCATAAGATAATAAAAACAAAACAGAAATACTTATATAGCAAGTAAAAAGCTATGGAAAACACTACACAGTTCAGCACTGAATTGTGTGATTCTGACTACAGAATGTATGATCAGTGAGTNCAAGAATATTTGACTAACATGTTGCTTTGTGCTGACAATTTCAATTTACTAGTTACGATTCCTTTCAAATGGCCATTGACCCTCTTTATGCATTAATGTTTTTCTAAGTGGCACAGATATTACTTGATGGTATAGACTAGAGTTAAATTTTATCTTAAGAGTATTTATATCTCAGAAGTATCTGCTGCTGCTAAGTTGCTTCAGTCGTGTCTGACTCTGTGCGACCCCATAGACGGCAGCCCACCAGGCTCCTCTGTCCCTGGGGTTCTCCAGGCAAGAATACCAGAGTGGGTTGCCATCTCCTTCTCCACAGATGTATCTAATAAAGCTCAAAAATACACTTCTTTCCCACTTCTTACCTCATAATATTAATTTATCAAACTTTTAATTCTAATTATACTTTTAATGCTCTAGTGGAAACATGGAATACCTTTGATTTGATAATATTTTCCAAATATTATATTTATACTGTTAATGAAATTTATTGTTTACATAATGCTATTGATCTGCCCTGAATTTGTCTTTATAGTCCTCTAAGTACTATGTCATTATAGAATTGACTAATGTTCTGATTTTCAAGTCAGAATCCTGCTGAAATACAATGAATATGAATACAACCAGTAATCTCTTTTTAAACACAGTAATATTGAATTGCTTCCACCAATTTCTCTACTCAAATTTGTCTTTGACATTTTACACCTGAATGTAAATTGGCATAGAAGAGCATAAATCCTTTTAAAGTGAGATTGGTAATAATATGACTGCTGAGTATCTGAAAGATTGATTTAAAAGAAGCTTGTAAACAGAACAAGACAAGATCAGTGCAGTCTTCCATAATTCAAATAGACGATTAGTCTATTTGCAGAAATCAATACTATAATTCACATCAATAGGGTTTTTTTTTAAAATAAAATAACAGCTTACCATTAATAAATAAGTTAAATACTAGTGGTTATATAAGAAAAATGCACAATGAATAATAGAAATTTTCGAGTAGTATCATTATCACCAATTGTTTTTCTTTCCGAATAAATGCAGTAATTTACATAATGCACTATAATAATAACAGAATGATGACACCTTTTTTGTTTCCTAATAGCATCACTACTGGAGAAGGCAATGGCACCCCACTCCAGTACTCTTGCCTAGAAAATTGTATGGACAGAGAGCCTGGTAGGCTGCAGTCCGTGCGGTCGCAAAGAGTCGGACATGACTGAGCAAATTCACTTTCACACATTGGAGAAGGAAATGGAAACCCACTCCAGTGTTCTTGCCTGGAGAATCCCAGGGACGGGGGAGCCTAATGGGCTGCCGTCTATGGGGTTGCACAGAGTCGGATACGACTGAAGCAACTTAGCAGCAGCAGCAGCATCACTACATTCCTATTTATTTTCAACTTTGGTAAACCTTATTTTTACTAGCTAAGAATGTACTAATTAATAATCAGCCAACAGGAATTTAATTGCATGCATTCTTTTCATCCAGATTGAAAAAATGAGGGATAAAAAGCTAAGTTTTAGAAGTAGTGACAATGCATAAGATAATAAAAACAAAACAGAAATACTTATATAGCAAGTAAAAAGCTATGGAAAACACTACACAGTTCAGCACTGAATTGTGTGATTCTGACTACAGAATGTATGATCAGTGAGTGAGAAACTGGGGGAGTAGGAGGTAGTACTATGGGCTTGATGGAGAAGGAAAGAATGAAGCTGAGACTTGAAATTGGGAAGATTTTGAAGTGATGAGACTAAACCAAGAGTGTTAGAAATGTAGCTTAAGAAGGATACTGGGCAGAGGAATTATAAATATGATTTCTGAGGGACTTCCCTGGTGGTTCAGGTGATAAAGAATCTACCTGTAATGTGGGAAACTCTAGTTCTACTCCTGGTTCTAAAGATCCCCTGGATCAGGAAATGGCAACCTGCTCCAGTATTCTTACTTGGAGAACTCCATGGACAGAGGAGCCTGGCGAGCTACAGTTCGTGGGGTCACAAAGAGTCAGACTCAACTGAGCAACTAACACTTTCACTTCACATAAGAAAAAAACAGTCTAATAGTAAGTTATTGCTAAAGATGATAGACCAGGTAAGTAGGCATTGGATAAACACACAAACCATATACATGTATGTATGTGTATGTGTGTGTGTGTATTTTATATATATATATATATTTATTTATTTAGAGAGAAAGAGAGACACACAGAAATCCTAATAAAATTCAGTTACTGTACTCAGTGGCCATTTTAACTACTTGAACTGAAACAACTGTTGAAAGATAATGTGGAACAAAGAAGTCTATTATGCAAAAGTTAATTTCATTGTTTCCGTCCTGTTGTGTGATTCCACTGACATCCACTGGTGTAATTTAAATTTCTTTAGTGAGGATTTAGAATAAAAAAGAATACTGATCTAGTAGTTGTAGTGCCTATAGCTAAAATTAGAGATATGAATACNAACTGTTGAAAGATAATGTGGAACAAAGAAGTCTATTATGCAAAAGTTAATTTCATTGTTTCCGTCCTGTTGTGTGATTCCACTGACATCCACTGGTGTAATTTAAATTTCTTTAGTGAGGATTTAGAATAAAAAAGAATACTGATCTAGTAGTTGTAGTGCCTATAGCTAAAATTAGAGATATGAATACTATAGCTTATTCATGCTAAATTAGTATTTTCCTATGCTATCCTTTCCTTGTTATCACGGAACTGCCTGGGTGGACATTATTTGGATTCAATTCAACAAATAGTTATTAAGTGTTAAGAACATCGGGGGTCTTAGTAAGTACCAGTATGGTAAAAAATGCACGGAAAGCACTAAGATATTTCTCCCCACTAAGGTCCAAGATTGCAGATATATAATATTCAGTAGGTGAGAAAGACATGGGAATTAATTTGTAAGTGAATGTAGGACTCAAATAATCAGGGAGAGAATTCCAGACACAAGAAAAGCAGGAGTGGAATACCAAGGTGGAAATGAGTAGATGGTGTTAGAGGAAAAATGAGAGATACTGCTCAAGGGAGTAAGGGTTTCTATGGTTGAAATATTTTGATTTGACTAGAGATCACATGACCTAAATGAGTTGGAAGCAGACTTGGGAGTTTTTGAAAACAAATCAATTGAGAAGAACTGACATATAATGTGAAAAGCAGACTATGATTTAAGAGTTGAACTCTGGTATTGGTAATATTGGCATTGACATTAAAGATTGATAAAAGGTAAGTAAAATGTATTTCTCTCCTTTTAGAGCTTAATCTTAGAGTGATGAGGGGCTTCCCTGGTGACTCAGATGGTAAGGAATCCACCTGCAATGCAGGAGATCTAGGTTTGATCTCTGGGTCAGGAAGATTTCCTGGAGAAGGGAATGGCTACCCACTCCAGTATTCTTGCCTGGAGAATTCCACAGACAGAAAAGCCTGGCAGGCTACAATCTATGGGNAAATACAGTCACATTTAACCACAGAACTAACAAAATAATCTATAGCTTTTCAACTAAAACAGTAAAACACCAATAAAACATCCTCTCTTCCTTAAAATTCTGTATAATTATATGATTAAATACACTCTCTCCCTCTACCCCATGTAAATTAGAATAATGGAATGCTTGGGGAATACTTTCAACCTAAATATTTATTCAGGGAAGTGAATTACTTGTCGTTTGTATAAACAACTTGTTTAGGCATAATGTTTATTTCTAAGTAGTAGTGTAATGATATAAAACTCTTTGAAGCTGAGTTCTGCAACCGTCTATAATGTTTGCCATTTTGGAGAATATTACTTTTTCCCTCCTGTAAACATTTTTAATGAAGAATTTAAATGCATGCAACCATATGTCTCCTTGCCAAGCAACAACTACTCAGAGGAAACAAAGTCCCCAGTGATCAGTTAGCTTATGTACTAAGTAAAATAATATCCTAAGGAAGACACACGCTAGACCACTTGAAATGTAATGTAGCCTTTACCATATTTCATGTAAATATAAGCCCTAGACTATTTCCACAAATACATTATTCAAAAAAGAATAACTACATATTTTTATTAGAAATTTGACTTCCAAAATTAGATCCATGCCAGGCACTAAGCTCATGGGATGACTCATATAGGACACCACATAAAGCATTAAAATTTGAAGAAAATGCCATTATAGACCACCTCATCCAAGTTTCGGTTGTTACTGAGAGGCCCCTAATAGCCCACCACTCTGCCAAGGGTATGTTTTTCTCTCTAGCGAGACCTACATACAGACCTTGGATATAGAGGTCCCTTTGCTTCCCTCGGTTTCTATCACAAAGGAGGACTGCTATTGAAACTTATCACAAACATTTTCTGTAATAAAACTCTTGGCAGCCCTAAAACAACTCTAATTTGTACCTTACTTTACAGATGGTCCAAATATTAATAGCAAGTTGCAGAAAATCTTCTATTGGGGTCAAGAATATTTGACTAACATGTTGCTTTGTGCTGACAATTTCAGTTTACTAGTTACGATTCCTTTCAAATGGCCATTGACCCTCTTTATGCATTAATGTTTTTCTAAGTGGCACAGATATTACTTGATGGTATAGACTAGAGTTAAATTTTATCTTAAGAGTATTTATATCTCAGAAGTATCTGCTGCTGCTAAGTTGCTTCAGTCGTGTCTGACTCTGTGCGACCCCATAGACGGCAGCCCACCAGGCTCCTCTGTCCCTGGGGTTCTCCAGGCAAGAATACCAGAGTGGGTTGCCATCTCCTTCTCCACAGATGTATCTAATAAAGCTCAAAAATACACTTCTTTCCCACTTCTTACCTCATAATATTAATTTATCAAACTTTTAATTCTAATTATACTTTTAATGCTCTAGTGGAAACATGGAATACCTTTGATTTGATAATATTTTCCAAATATTATATTTATACTGTTAATGAAATTTATTGTTTACATAATGCTATTGATCTGCCCTGAATTTGTCTTTATAGTCCTCTAAGTACTATGTCATTATAGAATTGACTAATGTTCTGATTTTCAAGTCAGAATCCTGCTGAAATACAATGAATATGAATACAACCAGTAATCTTTTTTTAAACACAGTAATATTGAATTGCTTCCACCAATTTCTCTACTCAAATTTGTCTTTGACATTTTACACCTGAATGTAAATTGGCATAGAAGAGCATAAATCCTTTTAAAGTGAGATTGGTAATAATATGACTGCTGAGTATCTGAAAGATTGATTTAAAAGAAGCTTGTAAACAGAACAAGACAAGATCAGTGCAGTCTTCCATAATTCAAATAGACGATTAGTCTATTTGCAGAAATCAATACTATAATTCACATCAATAGGGTTTTTTTTTAAAATAAAATAACAGCTTACCATTAATAAATAAGTTAAATACTAGTGGTTATATAAGAAAAATGCACAATGAATAATAGAAATTTTCGAGTAGTATCATTATCACCAATTGTTTTTCTTTCCGAATAAATGCAGTAATTTACATAATGCACTATAATAATAACAGAATGATGACACCTTTTTTGTTTCCTAATAGCATCACTACTGGAGAAGGCAATGGCACCCCACTCCAGTACTCTTGCCTAGAAAATTGTATGGACAGAGAGCCTGGTAGGCTGCAGTCCGTGCGGTCGCAAAGAGTCGGACATGACTGAGCAAATTCACTTTCACACATTGGAGAAGGAAATGGAAACCCACTCCAGTGTTCTTGCCTGGAGAATCCCAGGGACGGGGGAGCCTAATGGGCTGCCGTCTATGGGGTCGCACAGAGTCAGACACGACTGAAGCNCAACAAATTGACTGAATTCCAAATAGGAACAACCTTCTCTACAGAGAACATGTAACATACTTCTCTTATGATAAACCATGAAAGCTAGGAGCAGTCCACAACACCTCAGTGAGGTTAGAGAAAATCAGCTACAATTTCAGAAATTGTTGTCCAGCATCAGCTAATGCATCTTTCTGGAAGAGCTGATGACTTCAAATATTGTTAATTTCCTATTTTACTCACTAGCAGATTTAGGGATTTTTTGTTTGCTTGTTTGTTTTGTGGGTGTTTCTCCTTTTTTCCTCCTGATGAGCCTCCTCTGTGTACTCGAAAGAAGCAATGAAGCAGAATAGTTCAGAGAGGGAACCCATGGGCATAACAGACCTGAGAGTGATTAGAAGATGCCTGGCCCTTTCTCTCACTTCAGCAAAGCCTTGAAGCCACTAAGGAAGGAAAGGGGATGTAAAATCCATGGTCTTTAAGAAACAGAAAAGATTCCACTGTGTTTGAAGTGAAAGTAGGAAAAAACATCTCTTTATGCTTGGGGGAAAAGCAGAAAAGTATCCAATCCCAAGGATCCTATCCCAGGATCAAGCAGAGGTGATAAGGAAAGGGCAAAAAATGTTTGCCCAAGATTAACCACAGAAACAGAGCATAGTTTGACTGCTATGAGAACAAGAGGCCGGAACACCAAGAAAACCCAAGGCCCAGTGCATAGGGCCAAACTAAGACCAGGACAATAAAAACCCACTTCAATTCCCTCAGTAAGTGACAAACAGCACAGTCTATACTGGGTGAGGAATCACAGTAATGGACAAAAATTCCAGGTAAGCATGCCAGAATGGTGCCTTCTGGGAGGAGAATACAAACCCTCAGAATGTTCTTCAGCATCATAGCCCTTCCTTTACGTACAAGGAATTACAGCCCACCACTCGTGGAATCCAAAGAGGTGTTGAAAAACAAAACCTAGGGGCTGTGAACTGAATGTTTGTTTCCTCCTAAAACTCATACGCTGAAATCCTAGTACCCAACACGATGATATTTGGAGGCAGAGCCTTCAGGAGGTTATTAGACCATGAGCGCAGGGCCCACCTGAATGGGATAAGTGCCTTTATGGAAGAGACCCCAGAAAGAGCTTTTGCCCCTTCTGTCATGTGAGGATACAGTGAAAAAAATACACTCCTTATGAACCAGAAAATGGGTTCTCAGTAGACACAGACACCAAATCTGCTAGCTCTTTGATGTTAGACTTCCCAGCCTCCAGAACTGCAATAAATAAATTTCCGTTGTTTATAAGCCCCCAGTTCTGTGGTATTTCTGGTATAACAGCCTGAATAGATAAAGACACTAAATTTAGCACAACTCCTAACTAAATTGACTCAATTTCCCACGCCAATGACCGGACATAAGAAGAGCCTCTTTCTGGGTGTAAATAATATTTATAATATTTATCTCAATTTTATATTTTGTTTTAAATTCAAATAACTATTATAAGAAATACCAATAAGGAAGAAAAGAAGCTATTGTCAAGAGATAATAAAATTTATATAGAGAACTAAACTCAGAGATGGCCCAGATATTTGAATCATTACATTGGGCCTAT
>SJYA01000315.1:854971-875423 GCA_006410615.1 Neotragus moschatus | reverse complement strand
CCTTTTCTTACCTGAAATATCTTGAATTTGACGCACCGTAATTTTATTTTTTAATTTATTATTGATTCGAATTTTACTAATATTTAGATATTTAGAGGTGATCATGTTATCATATCTACCTTTTCATTATATTTAAGAATTTTTTTTATAAAATTACCTATTGTCCTATCTAAACATATTGTCTTTCCTAGGAATGAAAAATTCTGAAATCTTAGGCCAAGGTTCTGAAAATCAAGTCTTGTTCTCTGTCTATTTATACATATTAATTTATTCTTCCAAAAGTCACAACTTTCTCCATAAAAAATGTAAACATCATTAGTTGTATCCCTTTGTCCTTGACTGTCTATGAAAATGAAACTATGGTAATCAGCTCTAATTTGCAACAGCTCTGTATTATACAGTTTCCTTCCTTAGTGAGCAGAGTAGCTCACTGAGACTTGGACCAATACTAAAAGCATTTCACTCAGCTCTTATGTTTTATTACATAGGTATCCTAGTCACCATTGCCAAAATAAATTATTGTTATCAAAACATAAATTTTACTTTCTACTGATGCTTTCAAAGAGACTACCAAGACACGACAGATTTAGAACAGAAAAAGAGATGACAAATGTGAGAATACTCAGGGAAAAAACCTATCAAAAGACCATTTGACTGTATAATATGGTCCAAGCAGAGTCTCCAAACCAGTATCCAAACCTATGTCTGACACCTTCTTCTTAATTACTTGAGTAGAATTATATTTCAAGTAATTAACATTTTCTCCATTACTTCTTACTCTGTGCTCTTTATTTACTCGATGAAACTCTATTAGCCATGCAAGACTGACAGATGAAGTAAGGACTTGCAGAATTTGTTTACCCATTTTAAAATTTAGGGTAAAATCAGAGCTCGAGAAAGGTAGGTGATGTTAGGATGGGAAAGTAATTTGCAGATCAGGATTCTTAGAGCTGAAAGTGAAAAGAAGACTTCCTTGATGATCCAGTGGTTAAGAATCTGCCTTCCAATGCAGAGTACATGGGTTCAATCCCCGGTTGGGGAACTAAGGTCCACATGCCACAGGGCAACTAAGCCCATGCACAACCAGATAGAAGCCCATGTGCCACAATGAAAGATCCCACGTGCCAAACAGAAGATCTTGTGTGCTGCTACTGAGATACAACATAAATAAATAAATTTACTTTTTTAAAAAATGAAAAAAAAGTCTCTATTATGAGGACTACAAAGTTAGTCAAAAAAAATTCAACATCCATTATGTCCAAAAATGAGAAATTCCCACTGACCCTTACTTTTGTATATGTGTTGCCAAAAAGAGCACCTGACCCTTACATTTGAACTACCAACAGTCTTCTTGAAAATTTTCTAAACTGAACTGAGGTACTAACATAGGAACCATGCATGATTCAAAGATTTTTTTTCCTTGATTAAGATGGCAGTGAACTATTTCAATAGGTGACTTCCTAATAATCCAGAGTAACATTGGACACTGACTGTAATGTGCCTTGGTGTAGTTTTCTTAAGCATTCCTGTAACTGAGATCCTTGAATTTGCTGGTTTAAAATTATCAACAAATTTGGAAAATAAATTGACCGTAATTTCTTCAACTATTTTTTTCAACTCACTTCCTATGCTTTGAGAGCCAATTTCATAGCTTAAGTCACTTAAATTTGTCCCACTGTTCCTTTGTTCATATTTTTTAGCATCATTTTTCTCTGACTTTCTATACTTATTTATAATTGTGCTCGGTTTTCGTTGCTGCACAGGTTTTTCTCTAGTTGCAGAGAGCTGGGGCTACTCTCTAGTTGCAGTGCACAGGCTTCTCACTGTGGTGGCTTCTGTTGCGGAGGAGCACGGGCCTCAGGGTACGCAGACTCTAGGAGCTGCGGCACGTGGGCTCAGCCCAGTAGTTACAGCTTCTGGGCTCTAGATCACGGGCTCAGTAGTTGTGTACACAGGCTTAACTGCTGCACTGCGTGTGGGACCTTCCTGGACCAGGGATCAAACCCAGGCCTCCTGCATTGGCAGGTGAATTCTTTACCACTGAGCCACCAAGGAAGACTTCTCTGATTTTCATTCTGGATACTTTCCAGTGTATTTTTCATGAAGATCTTTTTTTCATTTCTAGATGTTTTCTTAGGCATTTAAAAAAATAGATACAATATCATTACTTCACCTGCTTGATTTTTTACAGCTTGAAAATACAGAATAAAGATATACAGAATACATGATAATAACCTTTTAATTGTTCTTGTAAGAGATTCTATCATGTGTTAGTTCTGGGCATATTCCTTTTATTTTTTGTCTTCATTATGAGTTATAATTTTCTTTTCTTTGGCATGTCTGGTAATTTTTACTGTATGCCAGACATTGTGAATTTAACCTTTTGTGGTGCTTTATATATTTGTATTCCCCTATATACTCTTGAGATTTTTCTGGGGAACTCTCAGGAACTTTTATTTTTTTTCAACGTATACTTTTAAAATTAATTATCTGGAAATAAAGCAACATTAATCTAGGGCTATTTCCCCTACTCCTGAAGCAGTATCCTGCTACTAAGGAATACCCAATGACCCATAAAACATGAGGTTTTTTGGATTGTAGGAACACCAACTTTTCCAGCCCCTGTATGAGATCTCTGAATTGTTCCCTCTGCTCCTTTCAGATGATCTGTTTCCTAGCCTCAAGTAGTTTCTATCTGGCTGAATATGTGAATGACACTCTCAGAAACTCCAGAGCACCTCTCTCTGCACAGCTCTTATCGCTCCAGAACTCTGCTGTGGAACATTTCAACACCTTGGCCTTCATAGGCACTAAGTTCCATTTCCTGACTCAAGAAATTTACTAGGATCCTCCCTGGTGTCCCCCTTCCGGTGCTGAATCTTGAAAAGTCTTGGGTGGTAAGTTAAGGCAGTTACAAGACTAATCTTTTACTGTCCTTGCACTACCTGGTATCCAATAATTAAGATAAATATATTTTTTTTCACACTGTTTTCATGTGAAAGTATATACCTTGTTATGCGACCCCATCTTGGCTGAAGATCATAGTCCCCCGTGAGTTTGTTTTATTTTGAAACCATCCCATATTCACAGTGCATAGTCACTTTAAAACCACAAAAAGAACTAGTTCTTGAATAATTTATATTTAAAATATCAGAAACAGGCAACTGGTGAGACTTTTTGGGAAAGGAATTGGGCTTAATGTTTTATAAATATAATAGTTTCACAGTGTTTTATAACCATTTAAAATTAATAGCCTTTAAGTATATAGCAGTATAGCAGTAAAAAGACAGTTTTTGTGCCTGGCTTTGCTACTGTCAATGGTTTCAAATTTTAGCAGAAAGTCTTCATATTTTCAAATAGAACAAATTCCAGTGATGCTTTAAAAATAACATTATAGAATTAGCTGAAGTGTGGTCAAAGAGTTTTAGCTTAAATATAATTGAAAAATAACTCAAAACTCACTGACATTGCTTTTTGCATACATCATTTTAAGTTTCAACTTGTGAATTATGTCTAAGATTTTTGAGTATGGGATAGTAACAAATTTAACAGTGGAAACAGTATCAGACTTTATTTTGGGGGCTCCAAAATCACTGCAGTTGGTGACTGCAGCCATGAAATCAAAAGACGCTTACTCCTTGGAAGAAAAGTTATGACCAACCTAGATAGCATATTGAAAAACAGAGACATTATTTTTCCAACAAAGGTCCATCTCGTCAAGATTATGTTTTTTCCAGTGATCATGTATGGATATGAGAGTTGGACTGTGAAGAAGGCTGAGCGCCGAAGAACTGATGCNAAGGTCCGTCTAGTCAAGGCTATGGTTTTTCCTGTGGTCATGTATGGATGTGAGAGTTGGACTGTGAAGAAAGCTGAGCGCCAAAGAATTGATGCTTTTGAACTGTGGTGTTGGAGAAGACTCTTGAGAGTCCCTTGGACTGCAAGGAGATCCAACCAGTCCATTCTGAAGGAGATCAGCCCTGGGATTTCTTTGGAAGGAATGATGCTAAAACTGAAACTCCAGCACTCTGGCCACCTCATGCGAAGAGTTTACTCATTGGAAAAGACTCTGATGCTGGGGGGGATTGGGGGCAGGAGGAGAAGGGGACGACAGAGGATGAGATGGCTGGATGGCATCACTGACTTGATGGACGTGAGTCTGAGTGAACTCCGGGAGTTGGTGATGGACAGGGAGGCCTGGCGTGCTGCGATTCATGGGGTCGCAAAGAGTCCGGCACGACTGAGCGACTGAACTGAACTGAACTGATACACTATTAAATCAAATATACAAAGTTACATATAAACCAACATAAATATTATTAAATTCAGCTTCCTAAATAGCTGAATTAGAAGTCCACACTTTATATACAGTAAGTAATTACACTGGAAGTTACAATTATGAATGGATGGGATGATCATTCTGTCTTGGTGACGTGAGTTTAATTAAACTGACTGTCAGAGCCTCAGTTCAGCCCTTTTAGGTGGAATTTTCTTTTAACCATTGGAACAAAATTTATTCATTCTTGTTAAAAAGATAGAACAATGCTTTTACTGGATTTTAAATTTGTAGGCATAGGTTCTCAAGTAGAAATTATTTTTTAAGGGAGATTAACATAGATAGTATCATAATGTTGTTTACATGATTACATATTAATCAACTAATTTATATTCTTACAGTTCAACCCTCAGTCTCATTCCTTTTGTTATACAATAAAGTTCTTGAATTTCTCTCTTAAACTTCTTTTTTCAACGTAATAAATCTCAAAGGTAAGTCAAATTAAGTTCTCTATGCTTTTTAACACTCTATTTGCAAATTGTTATCTTGTGATGTTTTATATAAATAATGTGCTAAAAATGAAGGGAAGCCATTAACAGGAAACACGAATAAAATTAACTTTCCCAAGCCATAGAAACTACGACCAATAAATCTATAATAAAGGTATTAAAAATTGCCAGCAATCATTGCTCTAATATTCTCCATCACTTTCTGTCTTTCTAGATATCTTGGGGTAATTGGGCTAATCTTGGGCTAATTCTAAATGGTGTCTTTACCATTTCAGAAAAACTATTTTCTCAGGTTCAGATCTCTCTACCACCTTTGAAAATCACAGACATGACATGGTCCTAGAAGCAATTCAACTCTCTAAGGTCCTCAGTGTAATATACTCTAACTCCCTTGATTTAAAATAATGTTTCTTCCATCCCTTAAGCATGCAAATGTATATAAGTTAAAAACTGATTTGTCTAATAATATGTCTTGGGTTCAAAAAGCACAGATAAATAAAATTCATTTTAACTTCATCTTTTGTGCATTTTTTGTGTCTTGTCCCATTTTAAAAACGTCTTTGTAAATATGATGTGAAAAATGCATGTAAACAAATTCTGTATTATGAATTATTCATATATAAATTTTTCTGAAATATGAGGATAATGAATTTAGGTATAGCATTGTCCTCGCATGCTTGACAGTTAATTGCCTACCATGCTTTATTCCATATGTACTGGAAGATCATGCTGTTTAAGAGAGCAAATACATTCCTTTAATGTTGGGCTAACTCTTGGCATGCCCACATTTAATATCAGTCACTTGGCTTAAGCTTTGACCCTGCTTAAATGCAAATATTCCTGAGAAGAGTAAAAAAAATGCAAGTCCTATCACGCATTTGTGCCTTACTATATATGGTTTGTAAACATTTGGCTAGAAAGGAATGAGTTCAGAATTTGAGAGCACTGTCAACTGAAATTTTGAAGAGAGAATATATCTGAGAATGGAAAAACTATGAAATTCAAGGACTGAGGGTATTCAATGCCTCCAAATTGCTGATTCTATATTTTTACACTGTATGTTTCTTACCAATATTCCATATTTTTAAAAATCTATTTAAAAAAATGTAACTCCCACATCTCAAAAGTTTTACAATATTTTGATGTTCTATATCTTGCTGTTTCCATTTTATAATTTATAAATTGGCATCATTTCAGAGGAATCTTTTAAGCAATAAATATACTCATATTTTCAGTTTAAACAAATAATAATTTAAAGCAACACATGAAGCTCTAACACCCTCGCCAAAATTTGCATAATTGAGAAAGGCACCTTCATGTGTCAAATCTAATTTCTCTTATTTTCAAATGAAAATGTTGAAAACATGGAGAATCAACGGTTTGCCAGTTACAGTCAGAGGTGAATCTAAGATCAGGACAGAGATCTCCTAGTTGCCAGTCCTGGTAATTTGTATGTATGGTATTAGTAAAATGCTTTCATCTACTTCCCTCTAACAGGGCCTCCCATTGGCCCATGTCTTTTTCCTGTATTCCAAGTGTGCTCTCAATGGTAATGTCAGTAGAATATAAAAACGTGTAATGTATATAATAACAACAGAGGTTGTGAAAATAATTCTTAAGGGATTATTCTCCTAAATAATACCTGTATTTTTAATGGAGCCTATTAAAGTCAAATACCTAAGCATAGCAGATCACACTGCAACAAGAGGAAACCCCGGTACCAAGGAACTCACCTTGTGTCTTTCCTCCTCTACCAAAGCACTCATTTGCACTACTGCTGGGAGTATTTTCTGAATATGCCCCATGTTAATCCGCTAATCACAGACTTAGTCAAGATGCTTCCCACTGGCCATGGGAGAAGGAGAGGACTAGACACGACGGGCTCTGCAGATACACTGAGAATAAAAATAAAGTCTTTGCTCAAAACCTGCAAACTTAGATGAAATAATCAAATACAAATCAGATTTTTGAGCAATACAAGAGAATTATTACACATCCCTAACATAATCCCAAAGTTTTTATAGCAACATGCAAGAAGAAAAGAGGAGAATCTGGGCCAGATAATCAAGGCATGAAAAATTATATGTCACAATCTACGTAATAATGTAGACAAACACGAATCTACTGGAAAAAAATTTAAGCAGAACTGAGGTCATTAGGACAAAACAAAAGGAATATCCTGAACGCCAAGTCTGAGTGGGCAAAAGAAGGACAGCCTTCTAGAGCGGAAGGCCATAAGAAGGAGATCACAGAATATCATAGGCAAGAATAAACTGGGGTTATGGAACGAAAAATAGGAAACGAGAAAGCCGGAAACATTAAGTTCCATCATAAAAAAGGAGTCTCGAGTAGGAGCATGTTCCATGTGCAAGGTATGATGTAGTTACTTGTCTACCAAGCTTCATTTCAGATGCTTAGGAAGAACCTACTATATAACAGAAAGAAAAAAATTATTCCTTTATCCATTGACTGATTGCTGATTTAATATTCAACACCTCAAGCATGTGGCTTGAAGTTTTGACTCTCCTTAGGAAAGAAATCTGTCATTCATTCTTTGCACCTCATCCAGGTGATATTAGGATTTGTGGTAAACCTCCAGTCTTCATACATCTGGAACCTACAAGATAAGTGAACCACTCTGTGATTTATACACTGATGCTTTCAACATACCTTTCTTCATATTATTGTTGCACTGTATATATATTTCCATCATTCTGAAAGTAACAGTGAATTAAAATTATGTGTATTCGTGTCTTCTTCATCTAATATTCTCATTTAAAATTTCTAAAGGATGGCATCATAACTTTCACTAATTCTTTACCCTCAGAAAATAAAATTTTATGTATAGTAGGCATTCAGTACTAGCTGATAAGAACTTTACTAAAGATACTTTTGTTAAAGAAAACATGATTTTCAGCCATATGAGCCAAATATTATTAATTTTCCATAGCATACTAAGAAATGTTTTTTTGATTTAAATAAATTACCCTCTGAGTCCATTACCATGTTTTAAATTCCACTGTGCTCATTGTAGTATTGGTGTTCAGAATTGGTGCTAAGAATTCAAATTATGTTTCCATCTGACCTACACTTTGTCCTTAAATATCTCAACTCTTTTTTCCTAAATCTAAATTCCAGATAATATTATTGATTTGTGTCTGTGTGTAATGTAGAGAGGTACCTTTTATCCATTTTTAATAGGGTATCCTATTTGAAAATACTTTTCTAGCTAAGTTATAATTTTTGATGCAATATTGAATGAACTACTATAAATCCTTTCTCAAATATTGCTGTGTAAACATATATATGTAAATATACACACATACAGAGTCTCACCTATTTTATTTCAGATCAATAGACTCTATTTGGCTGGGGTTTGAGGGACAATTTGTATCAATGGAGTAGAATGAAACCAAATGTTGTGTCCTTGGTCACATTAGCAAGGTGATGGAAGTAAATGAGTTTACAAATAAATGTAGTTCACAAAAGTGCCTAAGAAGGTTTTATACAATCATAACATTTTATTAAGATGCCAAAAGTCTTTGCCAGGGAATTCTTGGTTTCATGTAAAAGTTTCTCAAGTTTCATAAATATTTCTCTTTCTGTCACAGCATTGAAATAAGATATTTTCATGTGAGAAAATTTAGATAAGTCAATGGGCTTCCCTGGTAGCCAGTTGGTAAAACATCTGCCTGCAATGTAGGAGACCCTGGTTCGATTCCTGGGTTGGGAAGATCCGCTGGAGAAGGGATAGGCTGCTGCTGCTGCTGCTAAGTCACTTCAGTCGTGTCCACCTCTGTGCGACACCATCGATGGCAGCCCACCAGGCTCCTCTGTCCCTGGGATTCTCCAGGCAAGAATACTAGAGTGGGTTGCCATTTCCTTCTCCAGTGCATGCATGCATGTTAAGTCACTTCAGTTATGTCCAACTCTGTGTGACCTCATAGAGGGCAAGCCCACCAGGCTCCTCTGTCCCTGGGATTCTTTAGGCAAGAATACTGGAGTGGGTTGCCATTTCCTTCTCTCAGGTATAGGCTACCCACTCCAATATCCTTGGGTTTCCCTTGTGGCTCAGCTGGTAAAGAATCTTCCTGCAATGTGGGAGACCTGGGTTCAATCCCTGGGTTGGGAAGATCCCCTGGAGACGGGAAAGGCTACCCACTCCAGTATTCTGGCCTGGAGTATTCCATGGACTGCATAGTCCATGGGCTCACAAAGGGTTGGACACGACTGAGCATATTTCACTTTAACTTACAGCTATGACACAGTGATCTTATTTCAATCAAACTATGCTATTTTTTTAAAGCTCCGTTTCTCTCAGGAAGATATTTTTTTAAGAATATTTACCAGTGACTAGAAACTAATCTATTCCAGTCTGTATAAACCACACCCTTATATCCTGTACCTTCTCAGCTTCTTTTGAATAAGTAGCCTACTCCACAACCTTGTCACTTGCCACAGCCAGCTGAACTAGGAAGACAGTCAACCAAATGGGTCAACTGGAACGCCTCCAAGGAATGTGGAGCCATTAACCAGAAAGACTAGCAAATGCAGTCTCTGCACTGAGAGAGTGTTACACGGCTGTCTCTGAGCTACCAGAGAAACTTAAAGAAATCTGATGTGCGAGAAGAAATATTAAAGAAGCTGATTTCAAAGAGAAGTAGGAAAGAGAGAACATAGGAACCCAGAAAGAGAGACAGAGCAAAAGTAAGGGTAACAGTTTTCTTAGTGTCCGATTACTTTATCATTCTTGGTTCTTATTCCTCTGACTAAATTCCACTTGGAATTCGGTAAAATAGGATCATTATAAATGTTCTTTCTTACCAGAGTCAAATTCAAGCTCTTGTGGGCACTGCCAACAACTAGGACTATGTAGATCTTATAGTAAGCACTGAAAATGGCTATTACTTTTTAAAACTATACATAAAACTACACATAACATGTGTTTTTTAAAGACATTAGTTTGCTTAGATACTTTGGTTCCAAGGAATCAAATAGATAATTTAGAACTCTCATATCTGAGAGAAGCCTCACTGACAGAGTCTCTGTTATGGGGTATGTGTTGGGTCAATAGTTTTACATTATCTCATTTTATCCTTCAACAAACTTCTGAATTATGTGCTATTTCCAGCATGTCACAGATGATGAAACTGAGACTTAAATAACCTTCCTAAGGTCATAAAGGCACTAAGTGGTGAAGCCAGAGAACAAATTCAGGTGTCTCCAATTCCAGAACCCATATTCTTTTTTATATTTTATGTATGTAAAGTTGGTCAAATTTGTATGCATCCAGTTTTTGACTGAGCTGTTCTTCCGGAGTAATGGTAGATTAAAACACTAAACTAAAGGCTACTGAAGATGGTTTAAAATACTTGCAATTCTAAACTTGCTAAATTAATAAAGCAAATAAAGTTGGGATTAAAGGACACATGAAGTCAAAACTAATTAATTGCTCAAGTGTAAGTGAACTAAAATCACTCAGATGCCATAATTTAATACAGGAATCTATTTTGATTTTGCCTCACAGGGAGTAAGATGATATATTTTCATATCTTTAATTTCAACATTACTACCTTTTATTAAGTAAAGTTGTCAACTTACTTGTCGAAAAAAAATGTACTTAGTATTTTATAAACATATCAGGCACAAATAAATGGAGAATTGTCTTCATGATAAAAAAATCTAAAAAATATGATTCATAGAAATGAATAATTTTAAAGCATTATTGAAAAGACACTTTTCAGTAGATGTTTCTTATTGATATTAAAATACACTTATCTTTTTGTCATCAAAATATTCATGCAAAATTATAAGTACTTCATTATTTTTAATCTACATTCAAAATTTTATTTTTTAACAAGGGTAACCCACTCCAGTATTCTTGCCTGGAGACTGCCCTTTTGGACAGAGGAAACTGCAGGCTACAGTCCACGAGATCGCAAAGAAGCAGGACATGACTGAGCGACTAAGCACAGCACAGTAGAGCAGTGTGAAACTGCACCCTCGATTAAGACACTGGCCTAAATTAAGACTCAAATAAAGTGTACTCAGTACCTAAGTTTAATATTTATATAATGAATACATGATAATAAGTTCAACTAAAATAAGTCTTTTAAACAATATTATTTGCAATTATGTTTTCTTAGTATGTCATCAACAACGAAAAAGAGATAATTTTTCTAAAAACTAGTAACTATGTCATTTAAATCTTTAAACTGATTAGCAACTTGTAGATTAAATAAAATTTGCACCATTTTAGGAAAATAAGTTTTAAAATATCACTCTTTTGGAAGATTTTAGAATGAAAACTAGAATACAGTTATATATTTTAAGACTTTGATAAAATAATTTCTTTTACTTGGCTTTAAAAGAATCTCTTTTCTTACAGTTATTTTTTGCTTTGTTTTTAATGATAAAAGAGACTAAAAAACAGTTTACTCTTTGAGACAGTCTCTGCATATTAAACAAGTTTCAATTACAGAGAAAATATGGAAAGGAAAAAGATTTTTTAAGCATAGCAATCTTCAAAAATAAGATAAACATCTATGGAACCAAAAATGGAATCAGATGTGCAAAGCAGGAAGTAGAGTTGAAACTTCAAATCTCCTGGGCTTTGCCTCCAGCAGCAGGCAGAGTAGATAGGGAGAAGCAGAAATTAAAAATGCCTCACAGACGTAGACACTAAATACAGACTCACTATTTGAATTGAGGCCTACAAACGGGGTCAAAAAATAAAAACTGTAACTCTTCACAAGGAAATGACATATAAAGAGACATACCTAAAGACATGGGGAAGAAACAGAAAAATCTTCCCACTGAGAAAGGTACCCAACCACTTGCTAGACCATTACTTAACCCGAGTTTTCCCAATATCCCCAGAAGGTTAAAGTGCTAACTTTAATCGATAACATAAGATCTGTCTATATAACAGGACTTTAGGACCAAATGAGAAACACAAAACTAGAAGCAAGGGAAACTGTATAGAGAGGGGATGAGAGGAGGCAAGTGCCATCCTAGACAGGCCTGCAAACAAAATTCCAAAATAAAAGAGCTTCTATTTGTCTCTTCGGGTATAAAGATAATATTGGCTTTATAACTATAGGTTTGCAGATGCCTTAATATCTGGTCAGTATTCTCATTTATCTTCTCTTTTTTTTTAGCTTTTTTTTTTAAATTTTTTTCCATCTCAGNGAAGGAGCCATAATAGAAAAGATAAGTGGATTGCAGATAAACTTGTAAAATTTAGTATTGTACAAAGATAATTCTAAGATTTCTTATATGAATATAGAGTCCTGCCAGTTGCCATATACGGAGGTAAGTGAGCAGTAATATGTTTAAGATTTTAATCTCAGCTCATTGGATACAGCTTCCATATTTCTGGAATGAACGTTCTAGGTGAATGAGGGCTTTGTCCGTAAGTCTTAGACACTCATTTATATGTGGAAAGTGCATTCAGTCACTCCCTGCTGCTGCTAAGTCACTTCAGTCGTGTTCGACTCTGTGCGACCCCACAGACAGCAGCCCACTAGGCTCNTTCCATATTTCTGGAATGAACGTTCTAGGTGAATGAGGGCTTTGTCCGTAAGTCTTAGACACTCATTTATATGTGGAAAGTGCATTCAGTCACTCCCTGCTGCTGCTAAGTCACTTCAGTGGTGTTCGACTCTGTGTGACCCCACAGACAGCAGCCCACTAGGCTCCCCGTCCCTGGGATTCTCCAGGCAAGAACACTGGAGAGGGTTGCCATTTCCTTCTCCACAGTCACTCCCTAGTTTTGCTTACTAATATTTTTATTGGTTAGACTATACCTCACTGTCCATATTTTAAATATTTTGAACTAAACATCTAAACCTACCAAAACTTTAATTCAAACATATAAATTACTAGATTACAACATTAGGGGCTAGTCAAGTTATTTTTTCTTACAACTATCACAGTTGTAGCTCCTAACTGCTTTCCTCAGAGAACAATTAGATTAGCCTACTATAAAGAGGCAGCTTAGAAAAAATAACCAACTTCATTTCATCAATATAAAACCTGTTGTGTTTGTCAAAACACTTGGACTTTCCATTTAGTTAGATACTTAAATTGAATTTTAAAGGTTTGGTTTCTTCCATGTTATTTTGTGTGATTGATTTTGAAGTGTCAGGTTTATATTGCCTTGGTTTACAACCAGTCTGGACAGAACAGTTGTTCTGGCCTCCATTTTATCTTCTGAGAAACATTGAGAAGCGGGCTATTAGACTAGTGCTTCATAAAAATTGTATTTCCTTTAATGTTGTTTTTTTCTATAGGCACACAGTCTTTTTTAAATTTTTAATCTTGTAGTTTATGTAGAACAAAGTCTGTCATGCAGTCAATAGTCAACACATTGAAATGCCTTGCATCTCTTTCTCCTTCCTAATTTTTTACAGAAACATTAAAGACTGTGTGCAAAAAAGAAAATGCTCTGGATTGTGGTCTGTATATGAGGAACAAGAAAGTGGCTCAGTAAGAAACAGCCTAAGTCAGAGTTATTTTGGACAAAACCCAAAAGGGTGTGCCATAGAAGCATTAAATGAGGTTTTAGCGCCATCTAGTGTCCACTACATGGAATCACTTCTTAGAGATTACCATCTCACAACTCAAAAGATGAGGCAGCTAGCATGAGGTTGGGCACTGACTCCAAGCAGGTACAGTCAAAGAGACGTTGCTCTGTGCTTCTTTGTTACTATCCTGAAAAACAACCATGCTAAAGAATCTACTATTAGATCTAAGGAATTCATCAAATACTTACAGGGCCAATCAATAGAGGTACTCTTTCATATATCAACTTTAAAAACTAGAAGTAGAAACCCTGATTTGGTAGAAATAAGAATGGATGGTGATGGCAGGCAGAATGGCAGTAACACCTGGGAATGAGAACGTTTACACAAAGGATAAATTTACATATGCTGAATGAGGTCATATTGTGCTGTTTTTTCCCCATTCTTTTAGTACAAGTGGAAGATTTCAATATACTCATTTTGAAATTGGACTGAGATAGTACACAAAAAACAGGTAAAATAGGTTGCTATGATGCAACTGGTATATCTGATTACATAACTATGGCTGTATATGGAAAGGGGCTTAAAATCACCAAATCAAGAATAATCTTTACTATATATCAATGGAAATTTTTAAAAATCATGCACTTAGCCAATATGAATATCCAAAAAGTGAAATATTTATATATCACATTCTCATAAGATAAACTAGAAAGAATTTTAAACTTATCATAATTATTTGTGTGTTAGGCATACCCAACTCTTGAACCTATGGAAACAGAAAAATATTAAAAACTAAAAATCATTGAAAAAGAAAATACTTTATAACTGAACGTAGGGGTTATAGAAGAAAGCAGGATTGAAGAAAAATTCTACCCTCACAATATCCTCACAATTGTTATTAATAAAGGAAGATGAAAAATAGAGGAGTTGGTATGTATCTTAAAGTGTTAGAAAAAGAATGACAATCTCAATAGAGAAGAGAATTAGTAAAGGTGAAAAGGACTGATTTGCTTTATTAAGAAACAATAATATAAAACAGAAGCATGCCTATTTGTGTCTGGTTGAAGGAGCCAAATGCAGTATTATTTCAAAGTTGTCCCAGCAAAGTTTTCAGTCTTGACTGCCTTGCATACCCAAATCCGAGGCATTTTCATGTTTCTAACCATTACCTTTTTCAAAATGTACTGATGCTCTAATTGTGAATTGCTAGAATGTTCTCACTACCCAAGTTGGGCCCATCTTGATGTTTCACACGTGCTATGCTGTGCTTAGCCGCTCAGTCGTGTCCGATTCTTTGAGACCCCATGGACTGTAGTCCGCCAGACTCCTCTGTCCAGGGGGATTCTTAGGCAAGAATATTGGAGTGGGTTGCCATGCCCTCCTCCAGGGAATCTTCCCAACCCAGGGATTGAATCCAGGTCTCCCACACTGCAGGTGGATCCTTTACCATCTGAGCCACCAAGGAAGCCTATATTCCTGCACAAAGGTTAGGAGTGATTGCCAAATATTTTTTTGTTTGGGGTTAAAAGTGTATATCTTTGGCTTTGTGAGCTGGTTGGTGTTCAGTCTCACAGTCTCATATCTGTCTGAACCACTAAACCCTGCCACTGTTATTCCAAAGCAGCCGTAATCAATATAAAAATGAATAAATAGGACTATGTTCCAATATAAATTTGCTTATAAGAAAAAGAAAAAGAAAAGGGGTATGGGCTGAATTTGGTCTATAGGCTGTGTTTGCTGACCCTGGGTTACAGTTAAACTCTGATTCTGATAAGTGCATAGCCACCATTAATATGCATGTGAATACATAAGCAAGTTCAGTTCAAAAAGAAATTCATTTGAGGATATAATAGTGATAATACAAATCACAATTACTGTAATAGTTATCATTCTGGAAGGACCTTTCCTTAGGTCAGGCACTTTACATAGTGTTTTACATGTAATTTCTCAATATCCACATCAAACCTGTGAAGTAGGTACTATTATCATTGCCCTATGGCAGATGAAAAAACAAAAGTTTAGACACTTAACATTTATTCAGTGTTCTAATTGAAAGGTAGCAGTTTGGGATTTAAGGTAATCTCTGCTGAGTCCCAGCTGTAAATTGTTGCTATTGTTCAGCCGCGAAGTTGTGTCCGAAGTCGTGTTCGATTCTGTGACTCCATGAACTGCAGCACGCCAGGCTTTCCTGTCCTTCACTATTTCCCTGAGTTTGCTCAGATTCATATACATTGAGTCAGTGATGCCATCCAACCATCTCATCCTCTGACACCCTCTTCTCCTCTTGCCCAGCAACAGGGTCTTTACCAATGAGTCAGCTCTTCGCATCAAGTTGCCAAAGTATTGGAGATTCAGCTTCAGCACCAGTCCTTCCAATTAATATTCAGAGTGGATTTCCTTTATGATTGACTGGTTTGATCTCCTTTCTTTCCAAGGGAATTTCAAGAGTCTTCCCTCAGACCTCAGTACGAAAACATCCGTTCTTCAGCGCTCAGCCAAAACCCCATAATAGCTTAATAGAAATACTTGGAATTCAGGCTGTCATATACCTGGCAAGTTAGGGTATTCTGGGTGCAGGGAACTATCTCTCAATGTTCATTTTTCTACAAGGGAATTTCACTCCACTTCCTAGGAAGGAGCACTTTGTTTCATCCTTCTTTCCACCTTATTTCAGCTTTGAGTTCTCGCTATGATAGAAGAAATGACCATTCCGATTAAAGTCTGCACTTTCCTGACTCACATAATTATGGGGTTAGGACTGAACCATTATGATTTAAGCAACATGAACCCAATTCTTTCACTTTTTGGAGAGAGCTATGTGTAGGCTTAGCTAATGCTTGCACTTGTAAATTCCATGGAGTAAGCTGAAGAGGCAGGGCTTCTCTCCGGTCCAGATTATCCAGCTGTGATGAGACAGATCAGAGACTTGAAGATCTCAAATTCTAAGATCAAAATAAAGGTAGACTCTGCTATACTCTTCAATCCATCTTTGCNTAGGCTTAGCTAATGCTTGCACTTGTAAATTCCATGGAGTAAGCTGAAGAAGCAGGGCTTCTTTCCGGTCCAGATTATCCAGCTGTGATGAGACAGATCAGAGACTTGAAGATCTCAAATTCTAAGATCAAAATAAAGGTAGACTCTGCTATACTCTTCAATCCATCTTTGCTGGAAAAATTCTGAGCCTATTTTAATATTTACTGGCTCCTTGTCTGACAGATTGGTTAAGTTCTGAAAGATGGGAAGAGCAATTAATTAGGCTCCCTCAAACTCTTGACAATAGAAACCATAGAAATTACAGTACACGTCTGAGGTTGCTTAAGAACAAGTCCAGACTGTTTCTGGAGTGTTATCTACCCAAAGTATACCCAAAGGCACAGTAACTCTAAAGGCTGCTAAATCTCTCTCCATTTGACAACTCTTGAGTTTCTTAAATGATTTCTTATAATGAAGCTAAGTAGAAAATGAACAAATTGCAGTCTGATCATGAAACAGACTGAAACCTGTTATAACTGAACCTGTATATAACTGAACTTAATGAAACAGTGTGAAATTGCAAAAGACTGTGGAATGAATTACAAGGGTCAGTGATCACCACCACTTAAATGAACTGTTTGACATGATGAAGTTCAACCGCAAAGAGATGACTGATACAAGGACAAGTAAGTAAAAGGAAGGGTAATCACCAATTTTCTATTTCCATGGAGTTTTAATGTTCATCCTTAATGTAAGAAGAATTTAATTCAGACAAAAAAGTAGTCTTTAATTTAAAAAATGGTGGCAAGGCCAATAAGTTACTGAGATGAAGGAAAAAGCCCATTTGTCTATGACATTTTAAATGTCATCTATTTTCTTCTTTTGGAGCCTAGATTCTAGAAATATTATCTAAGCCTATGACTTGAGAGACTCCCCAGGACTGTGTTTTCATGCAATCAGACAGACGTAACAGATTCTCTTGGCATCATCTAGTGAGACTGCAGCCTGTCAGTTTACACTTCACAGCTACTGGGAAAGCAAAACTCTGTTTGGGTTGTGAAAATTCTCCCTGAGTAAGAAGTGCAATAGAGGGGAGAGGGGTGTCTGGCAGGTAGAAGGTATTTTTTTCTTAAATTACTTTGCGGACTAAAACTTGTTAATCACACATCATTCAAGAGGCACAGTCACAAGCTAACTTGGAATTATTCCTGGTTTATCTACATAGCATCAGTAATTCTCTCTACTGTTATTTAAATATAAATTTAGTCAGCCTTGGAAAGCTTCTGATCAATAGGTACATAGCATAGATATACCATAAGTGGAGAAAGATAAACATGTATTAGTTGTATACAATAGAGAAATTGAGTTTCAGGTTATGAGTAAATTAATGAAGGACCGAACTATAGTGTACAGTCAATGTGTATAGAATTATACAGAATATTTGTACTGTACAAATTGTACAAATATTTGTATAGAATATTTGTATTGTCTTCAAATATACTATTTTAAATGCAAATTATGGTTTAGGATATGGATAAATGGAGTAATTAACCCAGAGTAAAACGTAAACATTGCTTCTAACTTGTTAGAAAACATTTTTGAACAATATAGTTCTGGAATGCTTTTTATATAGTCAAGTTTATATATCAAAATGATATATATATGCTTGGATTTATGTGATTAACTCTCAGGAGCTATTGGTTTTTTTCCCTCTGATAATCTTAAACAGTGGAATAAAAATTGGTACTTTAAGCACATATGTAAATCAATGTCTACATATGTTTACATATACATTGCCTCTCTCCCTTCTCCCTCTATCAATCTTTTACTCCTCCAGAGGTAACCTAGTTTTGAAAAACTAAGATACTTTATTGAAGCCACTTAGAGCATCTCTGAAAACCAAAGAAAACTGGATGACTTTAACTTTACAGTGCAGCAAGAAATACTTTGCCTCTGTCCTCAGCAATAGCAAAATAATTGACTCTTAGAGGTGAATCTATATCAGTGTTTCGCTCCTTTGCCAACCTTAAAATAAAAATAAAAAATTATGGACATACTATAGGGATATTACATTTCTATCACTGCTGTAGCAAATTGTCACAAACATAGTGGCTTAGGGTGCCTGTTGCATTATGGGGGGGGGGTCAGAAATCTTAAAATCCAAGTGTCATAGGAGCTGCATATTTTCTGGAGGCTCTAGAGAGGAATCTGTTTCGTTGCCTTTTCCAGCTTCTAGAAGCCTCCTGCACTTTTTGGTTCATGGTCCCTCTTCTATCTTCCAAAACTACAGCTGACTCTGACATCCCTGCCTCTCTCTTATAAGAATCCCTATGAGTTTACTGCACCCACTCAGATAATCCAGGATATGCTCCCTTATCACAAGATCCTAACTAACTACATTTGCAAAGTCTCTTATGTCAGGTAAAGTAACATTGACATTCCGATCACTGGGATACGCACATCTTTGGCAAAAGAGGAGGAAGACAGAGTTCTGTCTACCATAGTAACATTTAGAACCCTGCGGCTAAATCTAATGTTGTTTGGGAAGAGAAAACGGTAATAGAGATAGTAAAAGGAAAAGGCCCGTTAGGAAACACTTTGCATTCCTTCCTTATCACTAAAACTACAATGAAAGAGGTGAATACAATCCCTATGAGTTATTAAACGGCAAATAAATTCTGTTCAGGCATAAGCTGGTCTGTTTTTGGAGAGAATTTTTTTTTTTGGATCATAATGCATTTAAACAATTTATAGATGTGAACTGCTTTCCCTTTCGCATTATCTGCCATATCTGTCCTTCTACAGATATGTGATGGAAGGAGAAAAAGGAAAAGTACTTCACACTCAAGAAATTTTGTTAAAAGCATCTACCTTACCACTTCCTGTGTAATTTATTGTAGGTGTCTAGTTACTGGAGTTTTTCCAGACTGTCCCTGCAATTTGCCCTACAGGTTATTCTTCTTAACTTATGCTGCTTACCTATCCTTTTGTCACTTCCCCACCTTAAGTCATACCACTTGCTGGACTAGTATATTGGATAATCAATTCTTTCACTCATTAGTTCATTCTACTGATATTTTATTGGCCATATCCTAGAGCCTATGCTAGATACTAGGTGGGTATGTGTGTGTGACAAGCACAAAACAGCATAAAATACATGGGTTTTTTTACAGTCCTTTCCAGACTCATCACCACTGAGAATTATTTTGTTACCTTTGGGAGATGGCAGCATACTGCTTGGTGATAGACAGGACTCAAAAATGTCTAAGTCTAGACAGGGCTCAACCATTTATCATTCCTCTGGTCTTGACAGATTATGAACTCCTTCTTGCCTCATATCGTTCCTAAATAAAATGAGAATTGCTTCAGACCTTACATAATGGTGTTTCTGAAGTTTAAGTGAGCCAATCCATGTAAAGTACTGAAATCAGCACCTGACACGTTAAGAAGCCCTCAAGAGATGTTAACTGCTATTATTTCCCAGTCCTCACTTATTTCTTTAAGAATGATCTACTAACCAAAGATCCCCATACTTATCCTAATAGTGACTAAAATAGAAAGCTGGAGAAGAAGAGGATAGTGTGATTTGTTTTAGTTAAATCACAGGATTTCTCTTGGGAATGAAGAGAGGAAAGAGAAAAGAAACAGATAACCAATAGGTATAAGAAATATGGAAAGTGGAAAAAAAATAAAAATGATTTTTAAGAACATGCCTTAGTAAGATCCTGAGACTTAAGAATTTTTAAAGAAATATTGTGAGACTAAAACTGCTTTTATTTAAGGTTGCCAGATCATTTTTTCATTCATTCATTCAACAAATGATTGATAAGCTAACACTATGTGTCTATATCCTGTGCTAGATACTCATGACAGACTTGAGAGAAGAAGCAAACTGGGTTTCTGTCTGCATTTAGCTTTTGTAGAAGGAAGATGACAAATGCTATTGAATAATCAGTCATACAGATGTTAAATTATCAATATTCTAATTGCTACAAAAATCACTGCAGATGGTGACTGTAGCCATGAAACTTTTTTTTTCTTTTTTTTAAGTGTTTGTTTCTTTTTTTTCTTTCTTTTTTTTTTAGTTTGTTTTGCTTTACAATACTGTACTCATTTTGCCATACATTGACGTAAATCAGCCATAAGTGTACCTGAGTTCCCAATCC
>SJYA01000315.1:822544-854914 GCA_006410615.1 Neotragus moschatus | reverse complement strand
GCAAAGAGTCAGACACGACTGAGCAGCTGAACGGAAATGAACTGCTACAACTGAAAAAGTAGAGGAGTTTGATAATGTACACAGGATGGTCAACAAAGCTGGAATCTGAAGAATGAGTAGGTGAAGTAGTATAGACTTTTCTGGGAACCAAAGGAAGTAATGTGGCTGAAGTGCTTTCAGTGAGTGGTGCTTGGAGTGAAAGGTGACTGAAGGGGTAGATAGATGTCAGACCATGCAGGGTCATGAGGGTCTTAATAATGATTTTGATCTTGACTTTAGGAGAAGTGGATTGGTGTAACCAATTTTCCAATGTGGAGGGATTTTTCTTCAAACAGAAACTGCTTGGAATAGAAGCAGATCTGTGGATGGACTCATTGGAGACTATTGTATTAGTAATGGTGAGAGGCGATAGTGACTAGGGAGTTTAGTGATGTTGTAAATGCGGATGTGGATATGAATTTAAAAGCTATTCAAAAGTGAATCATCAGATTTCATTAATCATGATGGAGTGAGTGAAGGACCAATAAGAATATGACACTGATGACTCCTAATTTCTGACTTGAGTAACCGGACAGATAGCAGCTATTTCCTGGAAAGACTAGAGAGGACTAGAAATTGTGTTCTATTTATTTCTGACTCATTGAAAACTCTGCCCTCAAAATGAAAGCAGAGTTTATCTAGAATTAAAATCATCTCCCTAGAGATGAGTCAAAAGTAAAAATTAACTACAAATATGATATTGAAATTTACTGTTGAAAGGCACGCAAGTTGACAAGACTAGAGTTGTGATTTGGAGAGAAAATTTGTTTATTCAATCAGAAAATGAAAAACATTCTGCATCGTGGTTGTTTTCTTTATTTGTTTTCACTGCACAGAGTGAGCCAAGAAAAATTCTCTGTAATATTGCAGACTTAACAACATTTTCAACACAATCTGCATGGAAACCCAATTTCTGAAGCAGTAGGACTTCTCTTGGTTGGAAGGTAATGGTCATTATTATAATGTCTGAATGAATTTAAAGCCATTGCACTACCTTGCTGGCTGAGGCTGAAGACTTTGGCTACTGCAATAAAATTGGAAAACAGTAAGGGTTGTTTTCTACTGGAAACTGAAGAAATATTGTGCAAAGAGGAGAATGTGAATTTGTTTGTAAGCCTAATAAGCTCTTGTTATAAGACAAAGATGGAAACCCTCAAAGAAAAATGAAAATGTTGTCAACTATGAAAAGTCTGCAAGGTCAAGCACTAGTAGACAATATTTCAGCAGAAGTTGTCCTCACTGCACTAGAGGTAGTGCAGTTATTTGGATTCACATGCAACTCTTTATTTTTTTAAAAAAAATATTGTTTTGATATGGACTATTCTTTTAAAGTCTTTATTGAATNCCTCAAAGAAAAATGAAAATGTTGTCAACTATGAAAAGTCTGCAAGGTCAAGCACTAGTAGACAATATTTCAGCAGAAGTTGTCCTCACTGCACTAGAGGTAGTGCAGTTATTTGGATTCACATGCAACTCTTTATTTTTTAAAAAAAATATTGTTTTGATATGGACTATTCTTTTAAAGTCTTTATTGAATTTGTTTTTGCTTCTATTTTGGTTTTTTATCCACAAAGTATGTAGGATCTTAGCTCCCCAACCAAGGATTAAACCCATATTCCCTGCATTGGAAGATGAAGTCTTAATTACTGGACCACCAAAGAGGTCCCTATAACAATTCTTTAAACAAGAACAGTAGAAATAAGCTACCTATGAGTTTCAAGAGAAGTTCTACTCTGAGTGACAAGGCAAGGAGCAGGTATTTGGAAGCAGGTATTTGGAAGATTGCTAAAAGTTGAACCAAGATAAGAAGGAATCTTTTTTCAAGATTCCTGTCTTAATCACACACCTAGCACACATCCTAGATAGCATATTGAAAAGCAGAGACATTACTTTGCCAACAAAGATCCGTCTAGTCAAGGCTATCATTTTTCCAGTGGTCATGTATGGATGAGAGAGTTGGACTGTGAAGAAAGCTGAGTGCCGAAGAATTGATGCTTTTGAACTGTGGTGTTGGAGAAGACTCTTGAGAGTCCCTTGGACTGCAAGGAGATCTATCCAGTCCATTCTGAAGGAGATCAACCCTGGGTGTTCTTTGGAAGGAATGATGCTAACACTGAAACTCCAGTACTTTGGCCACCTCATGTGAAGAGTTGACTCATTGGAAAAGACTTTGATGCTGGGAGGGATTGGGGGCAGGAGGAGAAGGGGATAACCGAGGATGAGATGGCATCACTGACTTGATGGACATGAGTCTGAGTGAACTCCGGGAGTTGGTGATGGACAGGGAGGCCTGGCGTGCTGCGATTCATGGGGTCGCAAAGAGTCGGACACATCTTGATTACTTAGTAAAGTTAGTGAATAATGAAGAAAAAAAGGAGGACAATTGTGGCAGGATTCTAGGACTTAGAAAAAAGAAACAGGCAGATTTGAGGAAATAGGTATCATGCAGATAAGCCTCAGGTTCTTGAAGAAAGACACCCCAAGAATCTCACAGGCTGTTTTTCCAATCTCTGTCTCTAGGACTGCGGCTTCCCTAATAACTCAGTTGGTAAAGAATCTGCCTGCAATGCAAGACATCCTGGTTTGGAAAGATCTGCTAGAGAAGAGATAGGCTACCCACTTCAGTATTCTTGGGCTTCCCTTGTGGCTAAGCTGGTAAAGAATCTGTCTCCAATGCTGGGTTCGATCCCTGGGTTGGGAAGCTCCCCTGGAGAAGGGAAAGGCTACCCATTCCAGTATTCTGGCCTGGAGAANGATAGGCTACCCACTTCAGTATTCTTGGGCTTCCCTTGTGGCTAAGCTGGTAAAGAATCTGTCTCCAATGCTGGGTTCGATCCCTGGGTTGGGAAGCTCCCCTGGAGAAGGGAAAGGCTACCCATTCCAGTATTCTGGCCTGGAGAATTCTATGGACTGTATAGTCTATGGGGTCTCAAAGAGCTGGACCCCACGATCTCTAGGAACACCAGAGCAAGCCTAATGCAGAACTGAAGAGGATATGATTTACAAGATTTCTTTTTTCAGAAATCAATGTTGATTACAAAATGGATTACTATGACCGCTTAAAGACCTATGGCCTTACACTTCCCAGAACCCTCCTTGGAAACTGAATGACTGTTATTCATCTGCTGAGTACGGTTGCACATTTCAACGTGGTGGCTATATGAGTACTCAAAAACATATGAGCACTGTGTTATGAGCACAGAGGGGTGGATTCACCCTGTCTGGACAACTTACAGAAGTTAGAAGGAGTGTTTTTAAAACTAGATTATTTATATTTATTAAAGGTTAATATATATTAATTTATCATACATATCAATATATCTATGAAAGAGTACAGACATAAGTGTATGTGTGCGCATGTGTGCTAAGTTGCTTTATTTGTGTCTGACTCTGTTGTGACTCTATGGACTGTAGCCCACCAGGCTCCTCTGTCTATGGGATTCTCAAGGCAAGAATACTGGATTGGGTTGCCATGTCCTCCTCCAGGGGATCTTCCCAACTCAGGGACAGAACCTGCATCTCTTAGATCTCCTGCATTGGCAAGTGGGTTCTTTACCATTAGTGCCATCTGGGAAGGCTGATATAAGTGCAAACCTCAGTGAATTTTCATTAAAATGGATACAGTATATGTGTGCATGTGTGCTGAGTCATTTCAGTTGTGTCCAACTCTTTGCAACTCTGTGGACTGTAACCCTCCTGGCTCTTTTGTCCATGGGATATAGTACAACTATGCAATCAACACACAGATAAAAACAGAAAATTCCAGGATGCAAGAAATTCCCTATGTGCCCCATCTCTGCCAATTTCCCCCCAAAGAAATCATCATCTTGACTTATCTGACCATAATTAGTTTGACAGATAATAGTGTCTTATATAAATAATATTCTAAAGTATGTATTTTTTGTATATATCTTCTTTAATATTATGATTTAGAGATTTATCCAAATTGCTACATACAGCAGCAATTTGAATATACTATAATATGTATCTATGTGTACTACATTGATGGAGTATTAATTTAAAGTAAATTCAATAAATGAAAGATTCACTTTATAATCTCTGGGAAATCAATCTCTCCTGCTTTTTGTGATCCCATGTACTATAGCCCACAAGGCTCCTCTGTCCATGGGATTCTCCAGGCAAGAACACTGGAGTGGGCTGCCTTTTCCTTCTCCAGGGAATCTTCCCAACCAAGGGATTGACCCCGAGTCTCCAGTATTGCAGGCAGACTCTTTACCATTTGAGCCACCAGGGAAGCCCAAATAATAATATAGTATATAGTTAATCAGGGTACAGTGATAAAGAATCTGCCTGACAATGCAGGAGATGCAGAAGTTCAATTCCTGGGTTGGAAAGATCCCTTGGAGAAGGAAATGGCAATCTATTCCAGGATTCTTGCCTGTAAAATCCAATGGTCAGAAGAGCCTGGAAGGCTACAGTCTACAGGCTTGTGAAAAGTCGGACACAACTGAGCAACTGAGCACAAATAGTAGTTCAGTTCAGTTCAGTCGCTCAGTCGTGTCTGACTCTTTGCGAACCCATGAACCACAGCACGCCAGGCCTCCCTATCCATCACCAACTGCCGGAGTCTACCCAAACCCATGTCCACTGAGTCAGTGACACCATCCAACCATCTCATCCTCTGTCATCCCTTCTCCTCCTGCTCTCTATCTTTCCCAGCATCAGGGTCTTTTCAAATGAGTCAACTCTTCGCATGAGGTGGCCAAAGTACTAGAGTTTCAGCTTTAGCATCATTCCTTCCAAAGAACACCCAGGACTGATCTCCTTTAGAATGGACTGGTTGGATCTCCTTGCAGTCCAAGGGACTCTCAAGAGTCTTCTCCAACACATAGTTAAGAAAGAGAAAATAGAAATATTAAAAATGCATTTGATTAATTCATAATAAGTCAAGAAAGAAGAAAAAGGAAATGAGCAAAAGGGAAAAAGCAGCAAGCTGATAGATCTAGATCCAAATATACCAGTGTTACTATTAAAAGATGGAGATGTTCATTCTGGATGAAAATAGATCTAACTATTTTCTGATTATAATAAACATATTTAAGAAAGATTTAAAGTAAAATGATGTAAAAATTATGCTGTGCAATACAAACCAAAAGAATGTTTAGTTTTACTAAAGTCATACAAAAATACTTTAAAACAAATTGCATCATTTAAAGATGATATTTCATAATGATAAAAGGTTGAACATACTGAGGAGATACCATGATATTATAGTCAATATCTTTTGATATCCAAAATATAGCTTTAAAATATAGAGAACAAATATTGGCAACAGTGTATGAAAGTACACACATTCACAGTCATAGTAGGATATTTTGCCATGCCTCTTTCAGCTACTCTTAACAGAAGGGCGCAAAAATGAGGAAGCACATAATGTATTTGAACAACACCGTTAATGAAAATGACTGACATATATAACATTCTACCCATTAACAACAGAATACACTTTTTCCCCCAAGGGCACATGAAACATTTAACAAAACAGACCATGTCTTGAACCATAAAGCCCCTAAGGTTTAAAAATCATACAGAATATTTATCTGACCACAATGAAATTAAGCAAGGAACAAATAACAAACAATAACAACAACACCACAAATAAATCTCTAACACTATAGTGAGTAAATAACACAATTCTAAATAGCCCGTTCTACAAATTGTCAAGGAAATCAGATTATATTTTAAGCTAAATGAAAATAAAAAGAAAACAAACTCATGGTATGTAGCTAAAGTGGTGCCATGTGAAATTTATAGACTGAGATGCATACTGGGGAAAGAAGAAAGCCTAAGTATTAATAATTGAAGAGTCCATCTAAAGAAGCTAGAGAATAACAGCAAACCAAAGGAAAATACAAGAGAAGAAAATAAGTACTAAAGATAAGATGTACAAAGAATAAAACAGAAAATAAATGAACAATAGAGGACCCAACTGGAGATGGCAATGGCAATCCACCCCAGTATTCTTGCCTGGAAAATCCCATGGATGGAGGGGCCTGGTAGGCTGCAGCCCATGGGGTCACACAGAGTCGGACACAACTGAAGTGACTTAGCAGTGGCAGAGGACACAGTAGAACCAAAATTAGTTCTTTAAAAAGACTCAGCTAATTTTTTTTAATAGCAAAACTGATTAAGAAAAAAGGAAATTACCAAATCAAGATTTTTTTAAACCGAACATCATTACATGTTCTAGTATACTAGCAAAGAGAAAATATAATGGACAGGTCTATTTCTAGAAGTTAAACATTTAATGGAAAAATTTCTTTTTTTTTCTAATGGGCAAATGTCTTAAAAATGTATTTTTTCAAATTGGCTTGGGAAGAAATATAAAATGTGAGTAGTCTTACATAAGAAACTGAATAAGGAATTAAAGCCATGGTTTCACATGTAAGCTTTCTCAGTTCAGTTCAGTTCAGTCGCTTAGTCGTGTCCGACTCTTTGCGACCCCATGAATCGCAGCACACCAGGCCTCCCTGTCCATCACCAGCTCCTGGAGTTCACCCAAACTCATGTGCATCAAGTCAGTGCTGCCATACTTCAGTATTCTTGCCTTGAGAACCCCATGAACAGTAAATTTTCTAGACATATACAAAAGCTCTTTCAGAAAATAGAAAAAAGACTTGAATTCTAGTATGAAGTCAGCATAAACATGTATCTGATATTTGACAAGAAAATTTTAAGAAAGTCAAATTGTTTGCTACTGTCTCTCGTAATCATAAATGCAAAAACCCTAACAAAATATTAGCATATCGAATCCAAAAATAAATAACAAATCCAAAAATAAATAAAAAGAATAATATGCCATTATTATATTGATCTACTTTCAAGAATGGAAAGCTGGTGGTACATTAGTAAAGCAGTTTATTTTAGATGCCCTTTCCTAAACCAAGTTTCCTTCTCAGCTGAATTCTAAATGATTTGCCTCTTTTGTTTCTTGATTTTTCCAACTTAATTTTTTATATTATCATGTTTCCCTTCCCTTGACTTTCAGGAATCTTTATCTTATTTAAGTCTGTAATTGTCCCTACTAACTTCAATTCAAAATCTTTTAGCAAAGCTCAGGTAGCCTTGAGTAAACAGTTTCGGACATAAAACTCCCTATTGGAGCAATTTCTGAGTT
Organism: Neotragus moschatus; assembly: GCA_006410615.1. Lineage (NCBI taxonomy): Eukaryota > Metazoa > Chordata > Mammalia > Artiodactyla > Bovidae > Neotragus > Neotragus moschatus. The sequence continues at coordinate 847,737 of SJYA01000315.1, read as the reverse complement.
CCCTAACTCAGCCTGCTCTGTGAAGTATTCTTCTGTATGGCTTCCTGTGTTCCCTCCTATGGGAGCTGAACAAATTCTTAAACCTTTAGAAACTTGCATTAGGGCTGAAATGATGTTATAAACACTGCCTAGTCAGCCATATTTTCTTTGATAGGATTACATAGAAAATAGTATCTGAAGTAAAAGTATATAGGCTTGCTCTTTATTGGTGATTGCAATACCACGGGAACTGACGTCTGAGGGACCACAGTACCAGTAAAGCATAAGCAAATAGATTTTGCTTCAGGTTCTGCTTTCTCAGTTGTAAAAGGGAGTGTACAGATATACAGGAGTGAGGCAGCCACAGCTCTGAAACAAGGGTAAGTTTTTGCTTTAGCTTAGTGGGCGTTTTCCTAGAAGCAGTGTGGAACTCCTGCATCTCAAATAGTGCAAACCAGGAGGATGTTGAGAGGGAGTTTATCCTGGTTCCCTCTGGACTCGCAGGCCTCATTGGTCAAAGTTTTCCCCATGGGGGATTAATTTAGCCTTCATTGACAGGTGTCTCACCTGATTGTCTCAGCTCCCATCAGAAAGCCAGATTCCTCCATCTGCTGCGTGGAACTTTTTTTGTCAAAAGTGGTGGGATGAGCAAACATCACAAAATTTAGCTTTAGATTGTTCTGTAGTAATTTGAACACGGTCCACATAAAATCAGGGGATTTGCAGTAACTTGGACAACATAATTGGTTTAGGAAATGTGGGTGAGCTTTAGATCTGTGGTGGCAATCAGTGGTATCCAGTATTCTCATGAACCCCAACTCAGCCTTTTAAGCTCCAGAAATCAGTCCATACTTCCAGTGTTGACCTTTTTTGGGGGGGGGATTGAATATATTTATTAAAGAATTGATTAAATGGCAGCACAAATCAGCAGCAATAATTTGGGGAGGGGTGGAGACATGGTGTAGGGTCAGAGTTGATTGTTCCTTTCATAGTGTCAAGGTAGCTGAAGAACTGTGCCCAAGGCCCATTTGATCAGTGTTGACCTTTTAATGAACAAAATTTTTTGGTGGTATATAATTTGACACTCAAGAACACTATTAGATTGACTGTCTGATTTTTCGCGTATTCCATACTACTACATTTTTAAAATCTGGGACCTAGTCCTATTAGAGCACCCTCAAGTTAGTATCTCCAAGTAATTTATCATTCAAAAAATATATCACATGTTGAAATTCATATTAATGAATTTATTAATTATATATTAATTTAATTAATTATGCATTAATAATACTAATGCTAATAGCAAGATTTCTCAAAATCAGTAATTCTACCCAAACACATTTTTGCTTCATATTTTATAGCACTTCTTAGAGTAGACTCATTAGTTGTGCTAAACTATTTTTAGCAAATGTGCCCCACGTACTTCTCAGACATTGTAAAACTTGATGTGATAACTAAACCTGAGTCAAGTTTATATGGTTATAAATAATAGCATCTGTAAAATGAAATGGGCTTCCCAAATGGTGCTGCTGCTAAGTCACTTCAGTCGTGTCTGACTTTTTGCGACCCTGTAGACAGCAGGTAAAGAATGCATGCCAATGCAGGAAATGCTAGAGACATGGGTTTGATCCTTGGGTATGGAAGATCCCCTGGAGTGGGAAATGGCACCTCACTCCAGTATTCTTGCCTGGAAAATTCCATGAGCAGAGGTGCCTGGAGGGCTACAGTCCACGGGCCCGCAAAATGCTGGATATGGCTGAGCAACTGAGTACAAAATGAAATAAATTTAGAGAAGAGTGAAATTGAAGAATGGGCGGTTAGAAGTAACAAAAAAAAAAAATCAATATGCTAACTGGCTTATATGCTGTTTAACACTTTTATAGACAAATTACACTGAAACTAGAAATTGTGTTATTACATAAGAGGTGGCTACTTCTGAGTCCGTTCCTTTCAGCATTTCCATTAATTGTGTTTAGAAGATGGATTAGAATTTAAGTTGTCACTGATGGCTCTTAGTAAAGCTTGGAAAGAGTTGCTTTTCAATGTTCCCCACTCAGCAGTCCCAGAGGACCCGGGAAGAGTATTATGTTCTTCTTGGCATAATATTCTAAGAAGATGCCAATGCTTAGCCGAAGCAGTTACATTAGGAAGAGTAAATGTTTGAAAGAAGGCAGTGCCGCTTTACTCGGCTAAACAAGGAATCCCTTGCCTGGTGCTCGGCAAGTGATGCATGCAGGCTGCTGATGGTGAGTGAAGGGTATTGCAGTGCCGCTTTACTCGGCTAAACAAGGAATCCCTTGCCTGGTGCTCGGCAAGTGATGCATGCAGGCTGCTGATGGTGAGTGAAGGGTATTGCATAAAGAAGCTGGCTCCTCCAACTTGCACAAACCAAATACTTGATGCTCTCAGGTATAACTCCATTGTTGTACTCATGATTCCTGCCAAGCCAGTGTATCCCAGAATTTTGGTATATCTCCCCTTGTATCTGGGCTGCAGTTAAAATGTTGATCCCCGGAACTCACTCCATATTTATTAAATTTGCAATAATCTGTCTAAACTAATTTTAAAGCAAACCAAAGTTTGGGGACTGTAAATTGGCTTGGAATATAGAGGTTAAGAGGTTATCCACTAGGGGTTAAGAACATGGACCCTGAATTAGCTCTACCTGGACTCATTAAGTGTGTTCAGACAATAATCGTACTTTCCTTATGAGCCTTTAACTCCGCACATAATACGTGCAGGACGACGTGGGCTCTAATGACAGTTGTCAAAGCATAGTTCCATACCGTCACTGCCTTTGCTGTTTGTGCGCTGCCTTTTAATAAGTTCATTTCCCCTTTAGTAATGCCCTGAATGATCATTTTAATTGCGTTTCAACTGGGGAGGTTTTTAATTGAAAAAAATGATGTTCTGCATTTTTCTGGATTCAAGGGCCTATTTACCGTGGTCTCGTTACTTCTCTACCCATGGGGAAGCATAGAATTATGTCAGGTAGAAGCATCATTGTTCACCTCAATTAAATGTCAGAGGATAGTAGGCTGAGTTACCCCCCAAATAAGTGAAATAATTGGGACCCAGTAAGCAATTCAGAATTCTTTGGAGTTTCAGAAAAAGTGTAGAATAGCTTAGCTGGAAGGAAACTGAGTGAAGAGTGAGGAATCCTACTGAAAAGAGAATCTGGGCTATTTTCAAGCAAACAAATTATTGGCGTGTACAACATACTGCATTATTCACATACTCCATTATGTCTCTGACTCCAATAAATAATTAATCCTCCATAAAATGAATGCCTACCATAAGTTTCAGTTTGAGCTGAAGAATGTATTGTATATAATGTCCTCAATAAAAATTTTAACTCTAAAGAATGTTAGCTGATTTAAAATAAAATAAAACCATTGTGTTTCAGATACAAATGTCAGTTCTCCATCACAGTATTCTTAGTCTCAAGGTCCTCAAGACTCTAAGAATTTCCTGAGCAGTAATATATTTCTTAAAGTATCTTCACTCTATAAATGCATTTTGTTTTCCTTCCCTGTTCTTGGACTATTGAAAATCATTACCATCGCAGGAAGACAAAGTTTTGTGCCTTTACAAATACTTTATTTATTCTTAATGACTACAAGAATGGAAGCCAGAAAATAATTGCAATACACTCTAAACAAAAAGTCCTTTTAGTCACAATTATGGTATTTGTGTAAACTTCAAAATCCTTAATTGTATATGTCTCAAAAGACAAATTCTCTATTATCATTAAAATATAAAATATAATTTCCTAAAACAATTTTCTTTTCTAAAACAAAATCTGGAACTTGTAACTAATTCTGACTCTCAAAATATTGTTCTTTTTTCCTAAATTCCAATGTAAATGGTCACTTTTTTGCAACTACCCTCCCCCAAAATGTAGCAAAAATTTCCATACATTCTGAGTTCTTAAAAAAATTATCTTATTGAAATAAAATCTTAGCACTTATTTTATATAAACTTCCTATTATCTGCCTAGAATTTCATAAGTGGTTTTTTTCTGAAGCACATTAGTGCTATTATTTTTTACTCAATTGATTGTAAAACCTAATGACCTTCCTGCCAGCTTACTTGTTTCTCTCTCTTCTTTCCTCACATTTCTCTATGCCTGGGTTAGGGGATGCTCAGGTATTTAATCTGGAACAGACTGAGTTCTGAGTTTGTTTTTGTTTTCTCTTTATAAATCAATCCCTATTACTAAAAAAACTTGGCCTGTAGAAAGATAAGTTGCTTTGCTTTTATATCACATGGACAAACTTCTTATCGCTGCCACCAAATTGACTACTATGGGGTTATTGACATTGCAGCATTGGCCAAAACCTAGCCACTGCTTCTGCTGAGAAATGTTTTGTTTGATCCTTAGCATCTTGATTCAGAACAATTTTGTCTTGATTCCCCATAGTAACTTCTATTTGTCCTTTTAATGCACTATCACATCATACTGTAAATCCTATTTATCTGTATCCTCTATTAGGCTATAATTTCTATAAGGGAAAGAAGTGTCTGCCTTGTACCTAACTATATCTGACATAAAATTTAAGAATATTTGTGTATAAAATTAACAATGAAAAATCCCTGACTTTAAGGCAATTGAGCAGGAAATTAAGAAGGAAACTAAGAAGGAATACAGAAGGGAAAGGCCTGAGTGGTGGGCAGGATATCTAACATCTTATTATTGACACTGTGATCTTAAATGCCCCTTGTGAAATACATCTTAGCTTCTTCCACGAGAGATCATTGTCAACTTTGGCTGTCTAACAATATCATTTTGCTCTCCTTCTAAGTTAATTTGAGCAGGAAGTGCAGAGTGGACACTAAATTAATGTGCATACTTGCAAATGTGCATGAATGTGTTATGAGAGGAAGGGAAGAGAAAGGGAGCAAGGGAAAGAAAGAGAGGTAAAGGGAGAACAGAGACTGGGAAATGTAGATTTGAGGCAGGAATGACGTTAGAGATAGCATTGAATCAGCTCAGACATGTCAGGTGTAATTATTAATTATAAAAAGTCACAGCTGAAATGAAAATAAATCTGCACCTAAACTCTGCCTTTGATAAGAAAAAGCTTGAATGAAACCAAGAATGTAGGGCAGGAGGTAAACTGTGTAGAATATAAGACTTAATTTGACCACCAGGGGGCAATAGGGTATTTTCTTATTTAAAATGTGATGTATTTAAAGAAAAAATTTAAAATTGTTCTTCAAAATAGAGACACAGATGCAGAAAACAAATGTATGGATACCAAGGAGGAAAGCAGAGGTAGGATGAATTGGGAGACTGGGGTTGACATATACACACTGCTGCTGCTGCTAAGTCGCTTCAGTCGTGTCCGACTCTGTGCAACCCCAAAGACAGTAGGCCACCAGGTTCCTCCATCCATGGGATTTTCCAGGCAAGAGTACTGGAGTGGGGTGCCATTGCCTTCTCTGATATACATACTACTATATATAAAATAGATAACTAATAAGAACCTACTGTATAGCATAAGGAACTCTATCCAATGCTCTGTGATGACCTAAATGGGAAGGAAACACAAAAAGAGGGGATAAAAGTATATATATGGACTCCCCATGTGGCTCAGTGGTAAAGAATCTTCCTGCCAAGTAAGCAACCTGGGTTTCAGCTCTGAATTGGGACGATTCCCCCAAAGAAGGAAATGGCAACCCACTCCAGTATTCTTGCCTGGGAAATCCCATGGACAGAGGAGCCTGGCAGGTTACAGTCTGCATGCTAAGTTGCTTTAGTCATATCCGACTCTTTGTGACCCCATGGACCATAGCTCCCCAGGCTTTTCTGTCCACGGGATTCTCCAGGCAAGAATACTGGCGTGGATTGCCATTGTAACAGTCTACAGGGTCGCAAAAGAGTCAGACACCATTTAGTGACCAAACAACAGCAACAACGTAAGTGTACGTCTAGCTGATTCACTGTGTATAGGAGATACACAAAAGTATAGTAAAGCAACTATACTCCAATAACAATAAATAAAACAATGCATGTTGGCGTGCTCAGTCCTTCAATCGTGNGACTTTTCTGTCCACGGGATTCTCCAGGCAAGAATACTGGCGTGGATTGCCATTGCAACAGCCTACAGGGTCGCAAAAGAGTCAGACACCATTTAGTGACCAAACAACAGCAACAACGTAAGTGTATGTCTAGCTGATTCACTGTGTATAGGAGATACACAGCATTGTAAAGCAACTATACTCCAATAACAATAAATAAAACAATGCATGTTGGCGTGCTCAGTCCTTCAATCGTGTCCTCTTCTTTGTGGCCCCATAGACTGTAGCCCAGCAGGCTCTTTTGTCCATGGAATTATCCAGGCAAGAATACTGGAGTGGGTTGCAACTTCCTTTTCCAGGGATCTTCCCAACCCAGGGACTGATCCTGTGTCTCTTGAGTCTCCTGCATTTACAAGTGGGTTCTTTACCACTGACCACCTTGGAAGCCCCAAATAAAATAGTGCACAGATGCAAAAAAGTATTTCTTCAATAAGTCACATTTACTCAATGCCCACTATGTGCAGACACTTGAAAAAATATGTTGAGGAAATTCCTTAAATAATGTACACAGTTCCTAAACATTTAAAATGGAATAATGATTAAATCAAAAATCAATTCTATGTTATTTAATTTAAGCCAATGCTTTCTAATTCAATTATGACAAAGTAGCCAATGTATATGCTTCTTGCAATAGCAAGCTATAATTTCTTTTTTGTCACTGACATTTAACATTATATTGATTTTAGTGTATAGCAATGATCAATATGTGTATATATCATGAAATAGTCACCACAATAAGCTAGTTAACATTCATCATCACACACAGTTGCATCTTATTTTTCTTTTTGAGAACTTTTAAGACCTAGTCTCTTAGCAAACTATAATTTCTTGAGTGGCATTCTACATCCTCTGTGCAAATGTTCTGAATAAATTCCAATAACTAACTGAGTACTAATTATCTTCTCTAGTATTCAAACTGCTTCATATCATAGAAGGGAAAAAACCTTGGGGTGTACGTTTTCAGGAAATCATGACATTTTATGTGAAAAATGATAAATTTTATGTCATTCTTTATGACATGTTATTTTATTTTAGGAATGTAAACCTGGAAGTACAAAAAAATCATTGCAACCAGCTGTTCTGACGCCCCCTCCCCCTTTTTTGCAACTAAAGCAACTGAGAAAAATATATATATCTTCTCCAAAATCACACTACTTTCTAGTGCTATACTGCCCAATGAGGTAGCAGCTGGCCACATGTCATTATTTGAATTTAAATCAGTTTCAAGAGAATAAAAATTTATAGTGCAGTTTCTCAATTTCACTAGCTATATTTCAAGTGCTCAATAGCTCCATAGGGCGAATGACTATTGTATTAGGCAGCTATGGAACATTTCCATCATTGCAAAGAGAATTATGTTGGAAGGCCCTGGACTAGAGAAAGAACTGGAATAAAACCAGGTCTCTTGAGATAATGGGCCAGAGAAATTGGATTAGAAAAGTGTAGGATCAGCAAACACAAAGAAAAATATAGCTTCAAGAAGGAAATAATACTGCAACAGAGGTGTTAGGCAGATGGAAACTGAAAAGTGTCTGTTGATTCTGACTTATAGCAAATCATTTTTTACAGCTTTAATACAGTGCCTGCTCACTTCCCAGAATCCTAACATAAAATGATTTTCCAGAGAGGAAAAACCACTGTTACAAAATGAGATTACTGAATTATAGTGTATGGTAATACACAATTTCAGTTAATCAGCATTGAAACATTGTAATTTTTGTTGTGTAAACTTTGCAAAAAGTTTGTGAAAATATAAACTGAAAGAAGAGTGAATCAGGATAGCCCTTATGGAGACACCATGTCCATTGCCTGGGATTTTATTTATATAAGATACTCTAGTGATTGGCAACCCACTCCAGTACTCTTGCCTGGAAAATCCCATGGATAAAGGAGTCTGGTAGGCTGCAGTCCATGGGGGTCACTAAGAGTCGGACACGACTGAGCGGCTTCATTTTGACTTTTCACTTTCATGTATTGGAAAAGGAAATGGCAACCCACTCCAGTGTTCTTGCCTGGAGAGTCTCAGGGACGGGGGAGCCTGGTGGGCTGCCATCTATGGGGTTGTACTGAGTCCGACACGACTGAAGCGACTTAGCAGCAGCAGCAGCAGCAGTGATTGGCAAGAGCATTTCAACAGGAAGAGCCTAAAGCCAAATTCCAGAAGAGAATGAAAGAATGAATGGGGAGGAAGCAAAATATCAAGTACAAGCTCTTCCTTTATGATGACAGAGAAAACAGAGCAGTGCTCTGCAGAAACACTGTCTACTTTAAGATTCATAAATGACTCTCAGACTGGCTCATGAATCTTATGAAACTAAGTGCAAAACGTTCTAGGCTTGTGTCTATGTGTCTCTTTCTGTAGATGGAGTGTGTAGTGCGTCTACAGTCTATAGCCTTATGGGAAAATTCGAAGATAAAGAAAAAGCAGAAAACTGAGCAAGGTCCCAAAGGAAGAAAGTAAAAAAAAAAAAAAAAAAGTGGGGGGGGGGCGGATCAAGAAGAGAGGGGAAATGCAAATCTTAGGGAAGAGTGAAAAAGTCTCAGTTTTGGTCATCTTAGGGAAGAAAGGCTATATCGCTCAGTCATGTCCGACTCCTAGCAACCCCATGGACTGCAGCCCACCAGGCTCCTTCATCCATTGGATTTTCTAGGCAAGAGTACTGGAGTGGGGTGCCATTGCCTTCTCCGTATATGTGGATACAATCTTGCATAATCATATTGAGAAGTCCTGCAAAACTGTTTACAGAGCTTTAAGTCTCTTCTTGGTTTCACTAGGCCTCCTATAAGCAGAGAAATGTTTCTGTTAAATGATATGTTGCATTTTGTGGGAAATTTGTAAAACCACTAATTATAAACTATTTTATCAATAAATACTAACTAAGCNCATAATCATATTGAGAAGTCCTGCAAAACTGTTTACAGAGCTTTAAGTCTCTTCTTGGTTTCACTAGGCCTCCTATAAGCAGAGAAATGTTTCTGTTAAATGGTATGTTGCATTTTGTGGGAAATTTGTAAAACCACTAATTATAAACTATTTTATCAATAAATACTAACTAAGCACTTAATATAAGCTGATTACACTTGGTACTATGTTTTAATATTCTTACATATGTTTACTAGTACCAAGGCCAGAACTGTACAAAGAAAAGCCTTGTCCAATATGACTTTAATAATTTTATATGTTTAGTACACTTGGGAATCTTACTTTTCTTTCCTATTCTTCATGAATAATTTATTTTCTGCCCTCTCTAGTGTGTCCAAAATCCTCATTATACTTTACATTATGTAGCCACAGTTCTTAGGAAGCTAGTCTATTACAATGTGATACTATTTCCTTTAACCCTTCTAGTTTATTCTAAAGTAGGTGTTTGGAAATTGCATTGTTATTCTGTTATTGTTATGATGTTCCTTAATAATCTGTAATAAAAAGTTTAATTGCAATAAAATATAACATTTATTAAGTAATTACTCTAAGTTAATGAGCCTTATATACATTGCATTATTTAACCATCCCAATGACTTTAGACACTGGTACATTATTATTTTGTTTTACAGGTAAACTATGCAACAATTCTTGAATTTACAGAGCTCACACTGAGACACAGTGGTAAGAACAACATAGTCACTGACCCCTTGGATGTTACATTCTGAGAAGAAGATAAAAATCAAAAAGAGAATGGCACAATGAATAACTAAATTACAATAAATAATGTGAAAGCCCATAGCTGGGATAATTAACTTGACCTGGTAGGAGACAGCAAAGGGTTTCCTAAGGATTTTTAAAATGAAAGATAAACTATTGAAGGGAGAAAATAATAGCAAATGAAGCAACAGACAAACAACTAATCTCAAAAATATACAAGCAACATATGCNGTTGGTCATAACTTTTCTTCCAAGGAGCAAGCATCTTTTAATTTCATGGCTGCAGTCACCATCTGCAGAGATTCTGGAGCCCCCAAAATGAAGTCTATCCCTATTTCCATTGTTTCCCTATTTATTTGCCATGAAATGATGGGACCAGATGCCATGATCTTAGTTTTATGAATGTCGAGTTTTAAGCCAACTTTTTCACTCTCTGCTTTCACTTTCATCAAGTGGCTTTTTAGTTCCTCTTCACTTATGATGCCATAAGGGTGGTGTCATCTGCATACCTGAGGTTACTGATATTTCTCCTGGCAGTCTTGATTCCTGGCATTTCTCATGATGTACTCTGCATATAAGTTAAATAAGCAGGGTGACAATATACAGCCTTGACATACTCCTTTTCCTATTTGGAACCAGTCTGTTGTTCCTTGTCCAGTTCTAACTGTTGCTTCCTGACCTGCATACAGATTTCTCAGGTGGCTGTTCAGGTGGTCTGGTATTCCCATCTCCTGAAGAATTTTCCAGTTTGTTGTGATCCACACAGTCAAAGGCTTCAGCATAGTCAATAAAGCAAAAATAGATGTTTTTCTGGAACTCTTGCTTTTTTGATGATCCAGCAGATGTTGGCAATTTGATCCTCTGCCTCTTCTAAATCTAGCTTGAACATCTGAAAGTTCACAGTTCACGTACTGTCAAAGCCTGGCTTGGAGAATTTGGAGCATTACTTTGCTAGCATGTGAGATGAGTGCAACTGTGCAGTAGTTTGAGCATTCTTTGACATTGCTTTTCTTTGGAACTGGAATGAAAACTGACCTTTTCCAGTCCTGTGGCCACTGCTGAGTTTTCCAGATTTGCTGGGCATATTCAGTGCAGCACGTTCACAGCACCATCTTTTAGGATTTTAAATAGCTCAACTGGAATTCCATCACATCCACTACCTTTTTTGTAGTAGAGTAAGTACCTTCTGATTTCATGGCTACAGTCACCATCTGCAGTGATTTTGGAGCCCAAGAAGAGAAAATCTGTCACTGCTTTATGAAAATCAGTATATTTACTGGGTTTATTATTTCTGGCACCTTCATTCCTCTGTATAAATCCAGCTTTTAATCTTGTATAATTTTCCTTCAGCCTGGAGTAATACTTCTTTTACTGTAGTACAATATGTTAGTGCCCATTTATCTTAGATTTGTCTGAAAATATTTTTATCTTACCTTAATTTTGAAGACTATTTTTGTTACAGGAAGAATCAGTTATTTTCAGCATATTAAAAATATTCTATCATCTGACTTGCTTAGGTTCTAATGAGAAAGTTGCTGCCATTTTATTTTTGTTTCTTTGTGTATAATATGTGTATTTTTGTTCCTCTTATTGCTTTTCAATTTTCTCTTTTATCAGTGCTTTAAAGCAATGCAACTGTAATGTGCCTTGATGTGCCTTTTTCTTTAACTTATCCTATTTGGCATTAGTTAAGATTCTTGGATCTAGGGAGGTAGTTAAAAACGTATAAAACAGTGTTATATCTGAATTGCAAGAAGCTAGGAAAGACTGAATATGCTAAACAGAGACATGGAAGATATAGAAAAAAGATCACAAATCAAACTCATAGAAATGAAACACGGAGTATTAAAAGTGACAGTATATCAGGTATTATAGAAGACTGATTAGTGAATTTAATGCACTAGAAAACATCCCAGATGAAACACAGAGAAGACATGAAATCCACCACAAACTCCTTTAAGTTTCTGAGAATAGGTGAACTTATTGAATAAAAATGAGATGAACTACAATGTGATGAAAGATGTGAGAAAGATTCTACAAAGGGAATGGAATAAGAGTGTAGCAAATGAGATTAAAAAGATTGCAAAGAGCATACAGGACCAAGCTGAATTTATAAAACAAGATTTTTATGGATATATTTTCCCATCCACCACACTAGAAACACCAAAATAATTTTTGCCATTTCTCCTTTCTCTATTCCCTAAGCCATGCTAAGTTAGTCCCATGAATAACCTTCCTGGTTTCTAGTAGTTATCATTCTTTTCACTGACACTCTAGTTCTGGCTCTTTTTTGTTTGTCTAGATGTCAGTATGGTCTTCAAAGTAATCTGCCTTCCATTCTGAATTGTGTTGCCAAATTCTTTTTCCTAAGGCACCAGTGTGATCACATTACTTTTTTTTTTTTTGCTCTAAAATCTTCAAAGCTTCTGCTGTCTTCTGAATAAAAATTTGGACTATGTTTCACCTGCAGTTGAAAGTCCTACTTATTTCTCTAGCTTTTTATAAGCCTTATGGTATACCTGTACTAAATTATCTGGAAATAATTCTAACAAACTTTCATTGTATTGCCTCTTACTTTGTCATTAATGAAAACAGTTACTGAGAACATTCAATGTAGTATTTTTGAAAAACTATATTTATTTATTTACTCATGGCTGTAACAGGTCTCAGCTGCAGCACACCGGATCTTCGATCTTGTTGCAGCATGCAGGATCTTTTAGTTGTAGCATTTGAACTCTTAGCTGCAAACATGTGGGATATAGTTCCCTGACCAGGGATTGAATCTGGGCCCCCCGTGTTGGGAGCATGGAGTCTTCGCTACTGGACCACCAGGGAAGTCCCTACAATGTGACATTAATCTAAATGCCAGGGATAAAGTCACTTTCTTTCAACCTAGTTTCATGGAAATCTGATCAACTTCATACAAATCCATATAATGAAATTTCTGAACTTTCAAAGTTGAAGATCAGACCTAGATAAAAGTAAAATCACTATGGTACATTCATTTAGGAAGTTTTATGTGAAATAGCCAACTGGCCTCTATGTTGAAAACAGTATGGAATGAATTATTTGCATGAGATTCAAGAGAGAACCCTGAGACAGAAAAATGTATGAGAATCATATTGAAATGAATGAAAAAGTTTTACTTTGTCCCGTATAGAACAATTTCCCTCTATCTGGGAAAGGACAAATGACCTACACCACAAGAATGGAAAATTAAAATTTCCCTGTGCTTTGGTGGAATGCTTTTGTGTGTAGAATATGTATTTTATCTCTTTGGCAAATATTTTTGTGTATCTAGTAATATGCCCTATACTAAATGAATAGGTCGATGAGATCCTAAAAATGACCTGGACTCAGAGAAAAGAAGTTATGAACATTAATAAGATTGTTTATGGTATTTATGTTTCTCCGTGAATAAAACCCATGACTTTTTGGCAGCAAAGTGAATTACTAAGGTGGGTATGAGTCTAAGAGGTGACTGCGAGTGAATTATTGGCCAACAGTCTATTACAGGAATACTGAGTAAGTGTAACAATGTGTATTTGTAAAAAGAAAAGTCATCTCATATTTTAGTCTTCTATTAAGACGGTCCAGACTCACATATCAGAAAGGAATGTGGATTAGTTTAGGTATTCAAGCATTTTCAAAGGCCCCTTCTAATTCTTAGGATTATAGAAGTTTATTGTCAAAACTGATTTTTTTGTATTTTCCTCTTAAAAGGCTACCCAGACACTCTATGTCATGCTTGTCAAAATAAAGGTTAAAATTCTGAGACTGGATTTCCCTTATGGTTCAGTGGTTAGGAACCCAGTTGCCAATGCAGGGGACCCATGTTTGAGCCATGGTCTGGGAAGATCCCACATGCCATGGGGCAAGTAAACCAGTGCACAAGTACTGAGGCAGTGTGCCCAGAGCCCAAGCTCTGTATCAAGAGAAGCCACTGTGATAAGAAGCCCACACACCCCAGTGAAACTGAGTCATGCTCCCTCACCTCAACTAGAGAAAGCCTGCATGCAGCAACAAGGACTCCGTGCAGCCAAAATAAATAAAAGAATAAAAATAAAAACATTCAGAGACATTTACCATGAAATTAATGAAAGAAACTTAAGCTTCTGAAATCCTCCCTTGCACTGGTTCCTTTTAAATAAGTATTCACTTTTGAAGAAGTGAATACTACTGTAATTCTATATTTTTCTTTGTTAAAAACCCCAAGAATTGTATAAGCTTTAGCGCTCTCATATATATACATACATACATATATATATATAGAGAGAGAGAGAGAGAGAGAGAGAGAAAGAGAGAGAGCGTGCTTCCCTTGTGGCTTAATTCGTAAAGATTCCACCCACAATGTGGGAGACCTGGGTTTGATCCCTGACTTGGGAAGACACCTTGGAGAACGGAAAGGCTACCTACTCCACTATTCTGGCCTCGAGAGTTCCATGGACTGTATAAACCACGGGGTAGCAAAGAGTCAGAGACTACTGAGTGACTTTCATTTCCCTAGTATACCTAGAAATGCCTCTGGTATAAACCTCAGAATTCTTAAAACCTTAGAATTCTTGTTCACTTCATTTTATTTAATTCTAAGAATAATATTTCATCCTTCAAAACTCTCTTGGATTTTTCTTCTCTTTCTTGTCAGTTTCTGCTGATTACTATGCAATTTAGTTGAGGGCATCTTCACTTGAAAAATTGTATCATGATGATAGCCTCATAGTTAGTTTTACTGACTGCAACTCTCCTCCAAATAAATCTATCCTTTGTAAAGTTGGCAGACTAATCTTCTTAAAAAGAAACAGATTATTTTGCAAAATTCCCATCCAAACTCAAAGACATTTTGGTGTCTTTCCACTATCACAGCTCTTTTACACTTGAGATATTGAAATGCTCAGGCAAAAGGTTGGGAGTCAATCAGAGGGTACTTGAAGCCACATAAAAAATGTGAAATTTTTCTAGAGTGTCATTATTACTTGATAGCAAGTAATTTAAAAGATTACTCCCTCCTTCTTTTCTTCAACAATATCAAGCAGATATAGAGTTAAGTGCAAAAAGAAAAAATACTTTTTAGCTCAGACGCAGAGAATTAGATTTACTATTATTCTTGGCTCCTGACACATTCTCACCAATTGTTCATTAAAGGCTTGAGCCTTCATTCATTCTGTCAACTACAAATTGGCACTCACCAAGAGCATCACCAATGCCTGAACAACAAGGCATTTGCCATCTGCCTCTACTAAGATTGAATCCCATGCTGCTGTAGCTGTTGACCTTCAACAACCCCTGAGGGATTTCAGGATGGAGTGAGGCACTCTGTGCTCCAGGGAATCTGGTGGGGACAGGTCTTTAGATAGTTGGATGTTTTTAGGAACAGATTTTATGATCTCAATCCTTGCATCTCCTCATATCTAGAGAAGCACTAAATCCCTTCATGGTGACATCAGACCCTCATGATTAACAAAAAACCTTTTGTAAACTGAGGGCTTCATGGTATTGATCTCCCCTGTCACCAAAACCTTATATATGACTTTCCCCCACTGCCACTTTGGAACAGTCTCTCAGAGCTATCTGTCACGCGAGTGTATGTTCCTCAGTTCTTTGTCTCATCACAACAAAGATTTAGAGTGACGGACATTAAAGCCCTCAGCGCATCACAGCTCTCGGGTCTTGGACAAACCGTGTTATAGCTCTTAGGCAAATCAGTGTTACAGCTCTATTTTATTTAGAAGATAGCAGGAGAATCCATCCTCGAAGCATGAGGGCATGCCAACCCAAAGACTTGAAGAGAAGAGAGTGGAGGAGTGTGTGGGGGAGGGGGAGAGAGAGAGAAAGAGCTCCTACACGTGGGAGAGAAAGAGAGAGAGAAAGCATGTTGGCTCCTCCTTTTATATGTTTTTTCCTCCACCTGGGCCTGCCCTATGCAAATTGGGCTTAGCCAGGAGTGCTCTTTGTTCTACCTGAAGTCTTCACTCTCTTCCTCGGACCTTCTTTTGTTCTATTTTCATGGGCTTTTCCCTTCCTTGTCTTTTAGCCACCACCATTTTGGACTCCTTTTCCCTATTCTACCTACCTAACATATCTGAGATGCTGTGTCCCAGGCTGCAGTCGTATTTTTGCCCCAAATAAAACTTAACTCATAACTCTCAAGTTGTACATCTTTTATTTAGTCAACCTTTTCATTTAAAATAATACGACAGGACTTTCTTGGTGGTCCAGTGATTAGGAATCCACCTACCAATGCAGGGACATGGGTTTAATCCCTGGTCTGGGAAATTTCCACTTGCTGAGAGGCAACTAAGCCTCTGTACCACAACTAGTGAAGTCTGTGTGCCATAGAACCTGTGCTCCACAAGAGAAGCCACCACACTGAGAAGAACACTCATTGCAACTAGCGAGTAGCCCCTACTCAAAGCAATGAGAATGCCCATGCACAGCAATGAAGATCCAGTGTAGGCAAAAATTAATTAATAAAAAAAACATTAACTTACCAACGTAAAAACTAGAACATGAATTTACATTTACATTCACCTCTTTGACCTTCCATTGCATCATCCAGTCGCTCTGTCATGTCTAACTCTTTTTGTGACCCCATGGACTGTAGCCAATCAGGCTCCTCTGTCCATGGAATTTTCCAGGTAAGAGTACTGGAGTAGGTTGCCATTTCCTTCCCCAGGGGATCTTCCGACTCAGGGATTGAACCCGGGTCTCCCACATTGCAGGCAGACGCTTTACCATCTGAGCCACCAAGGAAGCCCCCCCATTCAAGGTACCATTATCTAAATCATCATTCTCCAAGATAGCAGAGTAGAAATGTTAGGTAGGCAGAATAGGGAAAAGGAGTCCAAATGGCGGTGGCTAAAGAAAACAAGGAAGATCAAAGGAAGGTCCGAGGACCAGAGTGAAGACTTCAGGTAGAACAAACGGCACTCCTGGCTAAGCCCAATTTGCATAGGGCAGGCCCAGGTGGAAGAAAAAAACATATAAAAGGAGGAGCCAACGCACTATCTCTCTTCCTCTCCAACATGCATGTGCGCGCTCTCTCTCTCTCTCTCTCTCTCTCTCTCTCTCTCTCTCTCCCCCTCCCCAACGCGCTCCTCCACTCTCTTCTCTTCAAGTCTTTGGGTTGGCATGCCCTCATGCTTCGAGGATGGATTCTCCTGCTATCTTCTAAATAAAATAGAGCTGTAACACTGATTTGCCTAAGAACTATAACACGGTTTGTCCAAGACCTGAGAGCTGTGACACGCCGAGGGCTTTAATGTCCCTCGCTCCAAATCTTTGTGACGAGATGAAGAACCGAGGAACATACACTCGCATGACAGAAGCACAAGCACTTATCTCCTCGTGTGAGAGGACCAAAATCACAATTAGCTGTTGAACATTCAACAGAAGGACTGTGGAACAAACCAAAAAATGATGTGATGTTAAAGTCGCTCAGTCATGTCCGACTCTTTGTGACCCCATGGACTATACAGTCCACGGAATTCTCCATACCACAATACTGGAGTAGGTAGCCGTTCCCTTCTAGGGTCTCCTTCATTGCAGGGGATTCTTTACCAACTGAGCTATCACTGAAGCCACCACCCACCCCACCCCCCAAAATGGTAAAAAGACAAAGAAGAAGGCGCCGTAAGATGGTAAAAGGGGTGCAACTGCGATAAAATCAAATCTCATTCCTGCAAGGTGGGTGAGCCACAAACTGGAGCACAATAATACCAAAGAAGTTCTCCCACAGTTGTGAAGGTTCTGAACCCCACAGCAGGCTTCTCAGCCTGGGGATCCAACAAAGGGACTGGGAATCCCCACAGAATCCCCACCTTGAAGGCCAGAGGAATTTGACTATAGGACTTCCACAGGACTGGGAAAAACAGAGACTTGGAGGGCACAAGCAAAATCTTGCACAAACCAAGACCCAGAAGAAAGCAGCAGTTAACCCCCAGGAGATTGAACTAAAATTATCTGCTAGTGTTGAAACATCTCCTGTGGAGGCATGGATCAGCAGGGCCCATCACAGGAATGCAGGGAGTGGCAGCAACTGTCTGGGAATGTCCTAGTTGGAAGTTCCTCTTGGAGGTTCCCATTAATCCTACCTTAGATCCCTGGGCTGGGTTGCCTCAGGCCAAATAACTTGGTGGAGTATGACACCACCCATCAAACAGATAATGGATTAAAGCTTAATTGAGCAAGGCCCTGGCCACCAGAGCAAGATCTAGTTTTTAACTTATATGCAGAGTACATCATGAGAAACTCTGGACAGGAAGAAACACAAGCTGGAATCAAGATTGCCACAAGTCCCTCCCATCAGGAAGCTTACAAAAGCCTCTTAGCCTCCTCCATCACAGGGCAGACTGAGTTTAGTTCAGTTGCTCAGTAGTGTCCGACTCTTTGCAACCACATGAATCGCAGCACGCCAGGCCTCACCAACTCCCAGAGTTCACTCAGACTCACGCCCATCGAGTCAGTGATGCCATCCAGCCATCTCATCNTTTATAATAGCCAGGACATGGAAGCAACCTAGATGTCCATCAGCAGATGAATGGATAAGAAAGCTGTGGTACATATACACAATGGAGTATTACTCAGCCATTAAAAAGAATACATTTGAATCAGTTCTAATGAGGTGGATGAAACTGGAGCCTATTATACAGAGTGAAGTAAGCCAGAAAGAAAAATACCAATACAGTATACAAATGCATATATATGGAATTTAGAAAGATGATAACAGTAACCCTACATGTGAGACAGCAAGAGACACAGATGTATAGAACAGACTGATGGACTCCATGGGAGAAGGCGAGGGTGGGCTGATGTGAGAGAATAGCATTGAAACATGTATATTATCATATGTGAAACAGATCGCCAGTCCGGGTTCAATGCTTGAGATAGGGTGCTCAGGGCTGGTGCACTGGGATGACCCAGAGGGATGGTATGGGGAANATTTAGAAAGATGATAACAGTAACCCTACATGTGAGACAGCAAGAGACACAGATGTATAGAACAGACTGATGGACTCCATGGGAGAAGGCGAGGGTGGGCTGATGTGAGAGAATAGCATTGAAACATGTATATTATCATATGTGAAACAGATCGCCAGTCCGGGTTCAATGCTTGAGATAGGGTGCTCAGGGCTGGTGCACTGGGAAGACCCAGAGGGATGGGATGGGGAGGGAGGTGGGAGGGAGGTTCAGGATGAAGAACACATGTACACCCATGGCTGATTCATGTCAATGTATGGCAAAAAACACTACAATGTTGTAATTAGCCTCCAATTAAAAGAAAAAAAAAAGATTTGCTCCCTCCATCAGCTGGAATATTGGGGCATGGGGAGGTGGGGATCCTGAAAGGCAGTTGCTTTTTGTTTCCAGAAGGGATGTAGTTGCTTCTGGAACAGAGTTTCCAGTGTGAATGTTGACTTGAACACACAACTTAAGAGCTGTGAGTTAAAGTTTTATTCAAGGACCTTAGAGAAGAAAATAGCCGGAAGACAACTGCTCAGTGGCTCTGAGGAAATTGCTCCCAAGAAGTAGCGGGAAAGCCAGTTCATATATGATTTGTGGCTATGTATGCGGTCAAGCATACATCTGCTACTCACATATAACAGATATCTCAGGTTAATGATTTTACTGCTTTTTTGATTATATGGGAAGATGTGAGAATCTGGGTCCACTAAAATAAATTCTTCCTGAGATACACACATCTATCTATGGGACCTGTTTACCCAGAGCAAAGGGTGCCCCATGCTATTTTTCATCCTGAATTCCTCTCAGGGTTGTTGGTCAGAGACTTGCTGTGTCTAACAACATATCCTTGTAGAACCTGATTGTGAACAACACACTTTGTTTTTCTTTGTTTACAGAGAGTTACAAGATGGCACTTACAAGTAGACTTTCTCGAATGTGAGAGTGGAGTCTAGAACGTGCAGGTGAATTTCTCAGGCTATGGCTATCAATGCAATATTCACTTAACAAGAGAAGAGCCAATTGAATATTGGGTGACTCTGGAAATTTCTTTCATTTCTGATGATGTGACAAATTGAGGATGCCAGCATCTCTTCGGAGAATCATCTCTTGAATGCTTCATTTGTGAAACTTCTCACTCCAGGTTTGTCTTTTCTTCAGATGGGATAAAGAGTTAAAGCATCAGTCAAGAGAAGAGATGGGACAATATTTATATCCTGATGTTGATATTATAACTTCATGGGAAATTATATATCAACATCATTTTCAATTAATTTTGTGTTTTATTAAAGTAAAGCAGGCAGGCTCTTAGTTCCCTGACCAGGGATCAAACCCAGGCCCCCTGCATTGGGAACCTGGAGTCTTATCCACTGGACCACCAGGGAAGTCCATATCAACATCATTTTCAATTAATTTTGTGTTTTATTAAAGTAAAACATAAACATTGATTAAAACGTTAAATAGTCCTCAAAGACATATATAAAAATTCATTTTCTTGACTTTAGGCAGGCAATCCTTTAAATTATTTTAGCTTTCATCTGTAATCTTCTTCCAAATTTACAAATAGTATGTGGACAAGGTTGTTTTTTGACTCATCAACTTAAAGTAGTATTTATCAGATTTCTACTATGGAAAAGTAGTGTTTCCCCCCTCTTTCACCCCTTGCCCATGCAAACATCTTGACCATGTTGCTATATAACACAAATTAAAACCACATTGGTTGCTTTGATAATAAGATTCTAAGTCAAGGAGAGTACCATAACCATATTTCCCTATGTGTGTGTGCGTGATATTGTTTTGCTAGGATTAATACTCAAATCACTTTTAAATTTCCTGATTTTTTTAAACTGTTGACTAAATATTCCCACACTCTTCAAAGTTTCTGTAAAATACTTCATTTACTTCCACATCCAGTCTGAACTGGATCCCTTGGAGTCTGCAGTGTATCTCTCATTCTGGCACATTTGCTCTGTTTTGAAATCCTGTTTATTAGATCCCGGAAATATTTTTGTATTATTCTCTCTGGATAAATCACATTTTTTAATAATTTCTTAAAAACATGGAAAATAAAGTTTTGAGAAATCTCATGTCTGAAAATTANTGGATCCCTTGGAGTCTGCAGTGTATCTCTCATTCTGGCACATTTGCTCTGTTTTGAAATCCTGTTTATTAGATCCCGGAAATATTTTTGTATTATTCTCTCTGGATAAATCACATTTTTTAATAATTTCTTAAAAACATGGAAAATAAAGTTTTGAGAAATCTCATGTCTGAAAATTATTTATATAGTTCTCTTATGTTACTGATGGTTTCAGCTCAGTTCAGTTCAGTCACTCAGTCATGTCCGACTCTTTGTGACACCATGGACAGCAATATGTCAGGCCTCCCTGTCCATCACCAACTCCCAGAGTTCACTCAAACTCATGTCCATTGACTCGGTGATGCCANGAGAATTTACTGAGGGATTTAAGCGGAAGAATGACAGCTCATGAAAGCTAAGAGTTTAAAGAGATACACAGGTCAGCTGCATGAGATATAGTTCAGTTCCGTTCAGTCACGCAGTCGTGTCTGAATCTTTGCAGCCATATTGACTGCAGCACGCCAGGCTTCCCTGTCCGTCACCAACTCCCAGAGTTTACTCAGACTCATGTCCGTCCAGTCACTGATGCCATCCATCCACCTCATCCTCTGTCATCTCTTTCTCCTCCCACCTTCAATCTTTCCCAGCATCAGGGTCTCTTCCATTGAGTAAGTTCTTCACATCAGGTGGCCAAAGTACTGGAGTTTCAGCTTCAACATCAGTCCTTCCAATGAATATTCAGGACTGATTTCCCTTAGGATGAACTGGTTGGATCTCCTTGCACTCCAAGGGACTCTCAAGAGTCTTCTCCAACACCACAGTTCAAAAGCATCAATTCTTCAGTGCTCAGCTTTCTTTATAGTCCAACTCTCACATCCATACATGACCACTGGAAAAACCATAGCTTTGACTAGACAGGCCTTTGCTGGCAAACTAATATCTCTGCTTTTTAATAAGCTGTCTAGGTTGGTCATAGATTTTCTTCCAAGGAGTAAGCATCTTTTAATTTCATGGCTGCAGTCACCATCTGCTGTGATTTTGGAGCCCAAAAATGTCAGCCATGGTTTTCACTGTTTCCCCATCTATTTGCCATGAAGTGATGGGACCAGATGCCATGATCTTCATTTTCTGAATGTTGAGTTTTAAGCCAACTTTTTCACTTTCCTCTTTCACTTTCATCAAGAGTTTCATTAGTTCTTCTTCACTTTCTGCCATAAGGGTGGTATGGTGTTAGCTGTATATTTGAGTTATTGTTATGCCTCCCAGCAATCTTGATTCCAGCTTGTGCTTATTCCAGCCCAGCATTTCTCATGATGTACTCTGCGTTGAAGTTAAATAAGCAGGAAGACAACATACAGCCTTGACGTACTCCTTTTCCTATTTGGAACTAGTTTGTTGTTCCATGTCCAGTTCTAACTGTTGCTTCTTGACCTGCATACAGATTCTCAAGAAGCAGGTAAGGTAATCTGGAATCCCCATCTCTTGAAGAATTTTCCAGTTTGTTGCCATACACACAGTCAAAGGCTTTGGCATATTCAATAAAGCAGAATATGTTTTTCTGGAACTCTCTTGTTTTTTTGATGATCGAAGAGATGTTGGCAATTTGATCTCTGTTTCCTCTTCCTTTTCTAAATCTAGCTTGAAATGTGGAAGTTCGTGGTTCACGTACTGTTGAAGCCTGGCTTGGAGAATTTTGAGCATTACTCTCCTACCATGTGAGATGAGTGGAATTGTGCTGTAGTTTGAGCATTCTTTGGCATTGCCTTTCTTTGGGATTGAAATGAAAGCTGACCTTTTCCAGAAGTCCTATGGCCACTGCCTAGTTTTCCAAATTTGCTGGCATATTGAGTGCGGCATTTTCACAGCATCATCTTTTAGGATTTGAAACAGCTCAAATGAAATTCCATCACCTCCACTAGCTTTGTTCATAGTGATGCTTCCTAAGGCCCACTTGATTTTGCCTTCCAGGATGTCTGGTTCTAGGTGAGTGATCCACCACTGTGATTATCTGGGTCATGAAGATCTTTTTTTGTATAGTTTTGTGTATTCTTGCCACCTCTTCTTAATATTTTCTGCTTCTGTTAGGTCCATACCATTTCTGTCCTTTATTGAGCCCATCTTTGCATGAAATGTTCCCTTGGTATTTCTGATTTTCTTGAAGAGATCTCTAGTCTTTCCCATTCTGTTCTTTTCCTCTATTGCTTTTCATTGCTCATTGAGGAAGGCTTTCTTATTGTTCCTTGCTATTCTTTGGAACTTTGCATTCAGATGAGTATATCTTTCCTTTTCTCATTTGCCTTTCACTTCTCTTCTTTTCATAGCTGTTTTTTCATAGGCCTCATCAGACAACCATTTTACCTTTTCGTATTTCTTTTTCTTGGGGGTGGTTTTGATCACTGCTTCCTGTACAATGTCACAAACCCCCATCCATAGTTCTTCAGGCACTCTGTCTATCAGATCTAACTCCTTGAATCTATTTGTGTCTTCCACTGGATAGTCATAAGGGATTTGATTTAGGTCATACCTGAATNTGTTTTTTCATAGGCCTCATCAGACAACCATTTTACCTTTTCGTATTTCTTTTTCTTGGGGGTGGTTTTGATCACTGCTTCCTGTACAATGTCACAAACCCCCATCCATAGTTCTTCAGGCACTCTGTCTATCAGATCTAACTCCTTGAATCTATTTGTGTCTTCCACTGGATAGTCATAAGGGATTTGATTTAGGTCATATCTGAATAGTCTAGTGGTTTTCCCTGCTTTCTTCAATTTAAGTCTGAATTTGGCAATAAACTAAACTGATGGTTTAGCTGTGTCTAAAATACTAGATTGGAGTTCATTCTTCTCTAGATATTTGAACTTAGCACCCCATTGCCTTCTGGGTTCCTACAGCACAATTCTTTGTGTGGTGGTTTTAATCTACAGATTTTACTAGAATTTCACTAGCTTTTCCACCAATGTATTAATGACTCAGGATACAATCCAGAATTCCACATTATCTGTACTTGTCAAGCCTCCTTGGTCTCTACAATCTATCATGGCCTCTTGGTCTTTCTTTGCCTTTAGTGTAATACCTTTGATGTATTTGGACCAGTTATTTTTTAGTTTATCTCTCCATTTGAATTTGCTCTGTGTGCTCTCCTGATTAAATTGAATTTGTGAATATTCTGACAAAATATTACATGTCTTATTACTGGTGATGTTAATTCTTTCAACATTTTGTCTTAGCCAAGTATCAAACAATATTGTGATAGTTTCGGGTGAATAGCACAGGGACTCAGCCGTACATAGACATATATCCATTTCCCCCAAAACTCCCTTCCTATCCAGGCTGCCTCATTTTGATTATTTCTTTATGTTGGCCTCTGTCAGGATACTCCTCTGTAAAGCTGCGATTTTTTCCTTTGTAATCAATGTCTATTTTGTGACTAGATTCTTTGAGAATATGGAAATGTCTATTTCTNATTGTGATAGTTTCGGGTGAATAGCACAGGGACTCAGCCGTACATAGACATATATCCATTTCCCCCAAAACTCCCTTCCCATCCAGGCTGCCTCATTTTGATTATTTCTTTATGTTGGCCTCTGTCAGGATACTCCTCTGTAAAGCTGCGATTTTTTCCTTTGTAATCAATGTCTATTTTGTGACTAGATTCTTTGAGAATATGGAAATGTCTATTTCTTTTTTATTTTGTCCTAATAATCCTGCATTTCTTTTACAGTAGTTTTAGATTTATAAAAAATTTTTTGAAAACATAATACAAAGAGTCCTATATACCTTCTCCCCATACCCCCAACACACACACACACACACGCACATACACACACAGACACACAGACACACACAGACACACACACAGTTTCCCTTACTATTTACATTTTTTATTAGTATGGTACATTTATCACAATTAATGAACCAATGTTAATAAAATCATTAACTGGAATCCATAATTTTTAACCTCATGTCCTTTTTGCTGTTCCAGCTTATCATCTTTATATTCAGTTGTATCCTTAGGATTCTTTTGGATATGACAGTTTCTGAGACTTTTCCTTGCTTTAATGTTATCAACAGTTTTCAAGAGTACCAGTCAGATAAGTTGGAAGTTGTTCCTCTATTGGGATTTGTCTGATGTTTTTCTTTTTGTCTGCAGATCCAAGTTTTGGGAAGAAGATCACAGAGGTAAAGTGCTATTTCCATCAAGTCATTTCATAAGACTGCATACTATTGTTAGGTAGGTAGAATAGGGAAAAGGAGTCCAAAATGGTGGTGGCTAAAAGACAAGGAAGGGAAAAGCCCGTGAAAATAGAATAAAAGAAGGTTCGAGGACCAGAGTGAAGACTTCAGGTAGAACAAAGAGCACTCCTGGCTAAGCCCAATTTGCATAGGGCAGGCCCAGGTGGAGGAAAAATCATATAAAAGGAGGAGCCAAAGCACTTTCTCTCTCTCTCT
>SJYA01000315.1:689143-822502 GCA_006410615.1 Neotragus moschatus | reverse complement strand
GGCCCCCTCCTGATTCTCAGTTTGGTGCTGTTTCCTCTCTGCCTGCCAAATGCATTGCCTAGGGAGGTACCACCTGGAAACGCATTTTGTGCTTGGGGTGGTGTGACTTCATCAGACACCGAGGGCAGCGACTGAACACTGAACACGGGACCAAGGCAACAGTGGCAGGGAAGGGGAGACCCCGAGGGTGGTGGCAGCAAGGATACCTACTCCAGAATGAAGTCAGGAGGAGGTCCAGGAATTAACAGCTAAGAATTATGTATGCAGCCTCAGTTCCCGCATGGATCCAGATGCCTCCTCTGGCATTTAAGGTTCCGACCTGCGTTTCCCCACGTGCTCCTCCACTCTCTTCTCTTCAAGTCTTTGGGTTGGCGTGCCCTCTTGCTTCGAGGATGGATTCTCCTGCTATCTTCTAAACAAAATAGAGCTGTAACACTGATTTGCCTAAGAGCTATAACACGGTTTGTCCAAGACCCGAGAGCTGTGACGCACCGAGGGCTTTAATGTCTGTCACTCCAAATCTTTGTTGTGATGAGACAAAGAACCGAGAAACATACACTCGCGTGACACTATCAACAGGATTTATGACTGTTACTATTGATGTTGATGTCAATCACCTGGCTGAGGTAGGACTGTCAGGTTTCTGCTCTTTAAGGTTACTCTTTTCCCCATTTCAATACTGTACCCTTTGGACAGAAGTATCTATATGTAACCCAGACTTAAGGGGTAAGGAGTTATGCTCCCTCTCCTTCAGTGTGGTGACTCTATATGAATTATTTAGAATTCCTCTGCATAGAAGATTTGCCTCTTCTCCCACATTTATTATCATAGTCAATCATTTATTTATATCAGCATGAACTCATGGATATTTTATACTTTGGGTTATAATCCAACACTACTTTACTTATATCATTGCTCAAATTGTTCTAGCTTTGGTCATTAGTAGCTTTCAGTTGGCTCTCATATCTCTTTGTTCTGATGTGCCCTATTTACTGTGAAGTTTTTTTGAGTTTTTATTTTCTGGAAAAGCAAGATGCTCCAGACTTATCGTATATATTATATGTCCCAGTCCTGCAATCAACCCTCTCTCAAAGGAATCTGCTTGATTTTGTTGGAGAATGATATTACACTCAAGATTTGGGAGAAAGATATATAACTCATTTTCTGTCTGTTACTGTTGTTCAGGCGCTCAGTTCAGTTGAGTTCAGTCCAGTCAGTCAGTCGTGTCTGACTCTTTGGGACCCCATGAACTGCAGCACACCAGCCTTCTNATTTTGTTGGAGAATGATATTACACTCAAGATTTGGGAGAAAGATATATAACTCATTTTCTGTCTGTTACTGTTGTTCAGGCGCTCAGTTCAGTTGAGTTCAGTCCAGTCAGTCAGTCGTGTCTGACTCTTTGGGACCCCATGAACTGCAGCACACCAGCCTTCTCTGTCCTTCACCATCTCCCTGAGCTTGCTCAAACTCATGTCCATTGAGTCAGTGATGCCATCCAACCATCTCATCCTCTGTCATCCCCTTCTCCTTCTGCCTTCAATCTTTCCCAGCATCAGAGTCTTTTGTAATCAGTCAGCTCTCACATAAGGTGGCCAAAGTATTGGAGCTTCAGCTTCAGCATTAGTCCTTCCAATGAATATTCAGTGTTGATTTCCTTTATGATTGACTGGTTTGATCTCCTTGCAGTTCAAAGTTCTCTCAAAAGTCTTCTCCAACACCACAGTTCAAAAGCATCAGTTCTTCAGTGCTCAGCCTTCTTTATGGTCCAACTCTCACAACCGTAGCTTTGACTCTAAGGACCTTTGCTGGCAAACTGATGTCTCTACCTTTTAAAATGCTGTCTAGGTTTGTCATAGCTTTTCTTCCAAGGAGCAAGCATCTTTTAATTTCATGTCTGCAGTCACAATCTGCCATGATTTTGGAGCCCAAGAAAATAAAATCTGTCAGCGTTTCCATTGTTTCCCCATCTATTTGCTTAAGTGATGGAACTGGATGCCAGGACCTTTGTTTTTTGAATGTTGGGTTTTAATGTTGAGACAGCTTTTTCTGTCTGGGAGCTTTAATATCTTTATCTTAAAATTCTAGCATTTTGTGGTTATTTTCCCTGTTGAGAAATTATTTCCACTTAAATGGATTGGCTATCTCTGGGCCCATTCAGTTGAGAGACTTGGGTCCTTCAATTCTGAGAAATTTCCTTGTGTTGTTTATTTTATTATTTATTCTCACTTATTCACCATATTTTCCTTCTGGAAGCTGAAGATTGAACCTTTGGAATTTTGTTTCTTATTTTATCTTTAATATACTGTTGTCTCTTTATTTGTACATACCTGATCATTTCCACAATATTATTATCAAACTCTTCCATCATTATCAGCATCATCACCATCAATCATATATTAAGATTTCAAGAGCTATTTTATATACTGATCCTTCAAAATAGTACATCTTATCTTTCTTTGTTCCATGGACCTATAACTCATTTCTCATGTTAATTATATTTTCTTTGAATTTTCTTCTGTGCCTTACTCTGTCTTTACCTTCAAAAAGTGACTTTGTTCAGTAGATTTGATTGAGTTCTTCTTTGCCATGATGAAGTCATTCCTCAGATGTCAAGTGATTCTTGTTTAGTGATCACTAAGTAACTAATCAGATGCACTGTCTATTTATGCATGGGTCTGAGGATTGATGAAGTGAATCTTGTGGACTAGAAGACTTAATTCTAGGATGATCCGGTAATCAGTTAATTATTGTTGAAGGTATGAATGTACCAGTAGCAATGAGTCTGTCCTGTGGGATATGCCAAATTTTGCAGGAGGAGATCCTAGAATCTTCTTTCTGAAATATAAAATGCGATTACCAGAATACTGGTGTTAATTAAGGGAAATTACCTGGAGCACAGGGGAGAGTCTCATCATCTAGAACACAAATTTTTAAAAAATTGGAAGATAATTGCTTTACAATGTTGTGTTGGTTTTTGCTGTACAACAAAATGAGTCAGCTAAACTGTATATATATGCCCTCCCTCTTGCGCCTCCCTCCCACCCCTCTAGGTCCTCACAAAGCACCAAGCTGAGCTCCCTGAGCTGTACAGCAGCTTCCCACTAGCTTATCTATTTCACACACGGTAGTGTATACATGTCAATGCTACTCTTTCAGTTTGCCCCACCCTCTCCTCCCCCCGCTGTGACCACAGGTCCCTTCTCTACGTCAGCATCTCTGTTTCTGCCCTGCAAATAGATTCATCAGTACCATTTTTCTAGATTCCATATGTATGTGTTAATATACTATATTTGTTTTTCTCTTTCTGGCTTACTTCACTCTACATAACAGGCTCTAGTTTCATCCACATCACTGCAACTAACTCAAATGCATTACTTTTTATGCCTAAGTAGTATTCCATTGTATATATGTCCCACAACTTCTTTATCCTTTCATCTGTTGATGGATATCTAAGTTG
The DNA here is from genome assembly GCA_006410615.1 of Neotragus moschatus. Classification (NCBI taxonomy): domain Eukaryota; kingdom Metazoa; phylum Chordata; class Mammalia; order Artiodactyla; family Bovidae; genus Neotragus; species Neotragus moschatus. The sequence continues at coordinate 819,043 of SJYA01000315.1, read as the reverse complement.
CTAGAATAAAAATTGTTATTAGTGTTCTTGTTTTCAGTCCAGCACCTCTCTCTATTCTTCTCTCTGTTTAATATTTGAGATTTTAGGTCTTTATAATCCAAAATTTCTAGAGAATATACTTCCTACTTTGAGTTGAGAAAGAGAGCAGCTAGTGGGATAGGCTAGAGTTGGACCGCTGAATGCCTACAGATTTTCAAACAACTCCCTATTTTCAGCTTAGCCCAGGTGCAAGTTTCCCAGGTCTCCCTAATTCCTGAGATTTTCTAGCTGTCTGCAGAGATGATTGTCTGGGCCTTCACAGTATCAGTGTTTTTTTATTATTTGTTTTTTATTTATTTATGGCTGTGCTGAGTCTTGGTTGCTGCATGGGCTTTTCTCTACTTGTAGACAGCAGGGGTTACTCTAGCTGTGGTATGCAGGCTTCTTCCTGCAGTGGCTTCTGTTGCAGAACACAGGCTCTAGGGTGCACAAGCTTAAGAAGTTGCAGCTCCTGGACTTTCAAGCACAGGTTCAATGGTTGTGGGGCAGGGGCTTATTTGCTTCGCAGCATGTGGGATCTTCCCATATCAGGGATAGAACCCATGTCTCCTGTGCTGGAAGGTTCTTCGCTACTGAGCCACCAGGGAACCCCACCAGTATCACTCTTGATAGGTAAGAAATCTAATGCATTTGAGGACTAGAATCCAGTATTTTAACTATTCAAATGATTGTTTTTCAGTCTGAATTTCTTTCCTGATAATTCTAATTTAAATGGAAGAAATGTTTATTGATAAATTTAGTTATGCTTTTATAAGTTCTTAAATCTTTAGCTGTCACACATTTTTTCCCCCTAATTTGCTGTGTGGTGAGAGCATTCAGAATCATGCCCCTAGAAAATCCAATCAGAATGCTAAATGCAGGTGCAGACATGGCAAGACAGAAGTTACTGGTCATCTCCAATATTTATTCTTACCTTTCTCTACATTAGTAGAAGCCTCAACTTTTGGCTCACCAAATAGACATCAGAATACACATGACATTCCCCAGGTTGTATCAATGGGTTTAAGTTCTGGCCAACATGATATGAGCTCAAGAATGTGTAAAATAAAACTTTTGGAGTGCTATCTTTCATGAAATGGGTTACATTTTATTTACTCCCTTTTCCTACTGTAATACACATCTGTTGATGAACCATCCTGAATCCTGCAAACAATTGTGTAATATAGTAGAGATGGCAGATCGACAGAATTGAAAGAGCCTGATTTGGCAATATTTTATAGTCCTGAACTCCCCTCTATATCGATTATTAGTTTTGAGAGAAATAAATTTATACCATATTTAAGCCACAGTTTTTTAGGTTTTTGTTACTGTAGTCAAATCCTACTTTTACATACTACATGCATATATTCAACTATTTCACATATGGACACAAAAATTATAATAAACATTCAGATAACAAAGAATTGTGATTTTGTAATTATCTTTGTTTTGTGTTTTATTATTCCACTAGAAAGTATTTTGAGTTTCTGCCAAGACTGGTTAGAAATTACTTAATAGATGAATCTTAGATACAAAATTACAAGATGGAATGCACTGTGATCAATAACCTTTTGGCAGGTGAGGATTATACCACTGAAACATCAATGCTCACAATGATCAGGAACATTTTGAACACAGACTCCAGGTGTGTCTGTAATTTGTCCAATCTGATTCTTGGCACCACAGAAAACTATTATATTAATATAGGCACAGAATGGTCCACCTTATACTATATGAATGTGTTTTCCAAATGAAATATTTGATGTACTTTTCCCTGCTGATTTCCAATATTTAATTTGGCTTTTCACTGATAGTCTCTGTTGACTATTTGGAACATAGTCAACAGACTATGAGTCAAAATGGGACAAAAATGGGACATTGAGTCAAAAATGGGACATTGTTTACATATACATATACATATATTAGAGGGAATCTGAGAAACTAGAACCAGTTTAGTAATTTATCAACTGATAATTAAAGCTCTAAAAGGATTTTTGCCCACTTTTTTTTTGTACGGGGACTCCAGTTGGCTCTCACCATCTACGGTCTGCTCTTTCAATTCTAAGAATCCTTAAGAATCAAAACATTTATTTTGCTTATATGCAACTGTTTAAGCAACTTTTTACAGTTTTGTCCACTTTCCAAATTCTTGTAGTTCTGGAGCTTGGGACAGAATTAAAAACTATGGCAAGGTTTTCTTGAGACAGTTCTAAGGAGTTCAAATATAGTCAGAATATAGTTCAAATATAGTCATAAGTAGAATATACAAAGAAAAATAACCATAAGGAACAGATTTTGGTTTTACAGCACTGATTATGTAGGTAGGTTAGGATGATCAAAACTGAAAGGAAGGTTATTATAGATAGTATCTTTGTGTACTCTTCCAAAAAACTTCACCTGTTAAACCCCTACTTTCCAATGTGACAGCATTAGAAGACAGGGCACATAAGAAGTGATTAGGATTAGATGGAGTCATAGAGGTTGAGTCCTTGTGAGTGGATTTAATCCCTTTATAAGAATCATGAGAGAGCTTTTGTCCTCTCTCGTTTCATCATGGGAGGATACAGTGACAAAGCTGCAGTCTGCAACACAGAACAGCACTCCACAGGCACTTTCTAGCCTCCAAAATTGTGAGAAATGATTTTCTGTTATTTATAAACCACCAAGTTTGTGATATATTTTATATCAGCTCTAACTGACTAAGACAAATAGGATCATAGGCATTTGCTTGTGATATTACACATGACGTGGGAAGTTAACTAGTATTTGCAAAAGAAAATACAAACTCTTAACAATCATAAAATTTGAGTGATTCAGAGACATGTTTCTACAATATGGTTTATTTTATATTCATTCTTAAAAATATCTAGGCCTGGATTTTGACAACAATCCCAAACCAATATCTGTTCCTTAGTAGGTTAGAATAAGGGTTTTGTTTTGGAGAAGGAAATGGCAATCCACTCCAGTACTACTGCCTGAAAAATCCCATGGTCAGAGGAGCCTGGTAGGCTACCATCCATGGGGCCGCAAAGAGTCGGACATGACTGAGCGACTTCACTTTCACTTCCCTTTGATGCTGAGTGCTTTATCTCTGAGTGTCTTGTCATTCCCCACAGACAAAATTAGACTTTCTTATTTCTATCACTTCTCTTTAGACAGCTCTGTGCTTTGTATCAAGATTCTGCAGCCAAGGGAAATATTCACACTTGAGTGTCACAGAGGCATTAAAGTACATAAATATCATAAATTCAGCAGAATGAAAGCAGATCAACAAACAATTTTCACATTCTTTATATTACATGTGGCCTATGATTTATCACAGTGGTGAATCACCACATTTTTCCAAGAAGCACTCAGTTAACTGACAGTATGCTTGGGTTTCATTCTTTCAGCAGATTTACCAAGTAGCTACTATATTACACCCTTTGTTCTAAGCATCTTAAAACAAGGAATAAACAATTCCCCTTTGTCATGCAGCATGGATTCTGGTGGGAAAAAAAAATACAGTAAAAAATATCAGCAACTGATATTTAGCATGTCAGATAAATGTTACAGAGAAAAACAAGTAGTTGCTAGCTATAACAAGATTCAAAGTGTGAGTGTGGGATTTAATAGCCAAAACAGACTAGAGAAAAATCACCTATTAGGGAGGCAATTAGAAACTAAGCTGTTAAAATGGTTATCAGCATCCAAATGGATAAAAAATTTGTTAAGGGTCCAGATAGCATGGGAAACTGTCAACCAGAAAATAAATCCTTAATTAATAAAAATATTATAAAGTCAGAAAAGTAAAAATTACTTGGCTGTGTCCAACTCTTTGTGATCCCATGGACTACAGTCCATGGAATTCTCCAGGCCAGATTACTGTAGTGAGTAGCATTTCCTTTCTCCAAGGGATCTTCCCAACCCAGGGATCGAACCCTGGCCTCCTGCATTGCAGGCAGATTCTTTACCAGCTGAGCCACAGGGGAAGCCAAAGATGAATGCTTGACCAGAAGAAAAGAATGATACAAAGGAAGATATGTTTAGATTTGTTTGTATTTTGGGATAATTGTTTAAGGTTTTACCAACTCTAGATGTGGTGATGTGGAGTGAGAATCAAAACATCAGGCCCATTCACACTCCTGACACTAACATCTTTGAGGTTAGAATAAACAGCCTCCACTGAAGCAGGCTTTGAGGGAAATAATTCCCCCAGGGACTTATCTGGTTCAAGTACAGTGTGATAGAAAAGGTTTCTCCTGATGAGCAGCAAGGGCAAGTGGATCTAGAGATTCTACCTTTTGAGTACATACTCTGAAAGCACAGCTTGGAATATATCAGATTCTTAAGGCAGAAGCCTGGAAAACAAACTGCAAATAACCCCTCCCACCAAACATTTGCCTTGGTACAGCAACCCAAAGTGTGATTATTAGCTATTATTATTATTAGCAGCATGCTGCTAAGTCACTTCAGTCATGTCCAACTCTGTGCGATCCTGTAGACAGCAGTCCACCAGGCTCCCCTGTCTCTGGGATTCTCCAGGCAAGAATATTGGAGTGGGGTGCCATTGCCTTCTCCGACTATTAGCAGCATAATAATTGCTAAAAATTTGTCAGATTAACATAGTAATGCTATCTATAGTAGAGAGAAAATATTTGCTCCAGAATAACGACAAAAATTGGTTGCTCAACTCAGAAGGTAAATCTAGTATCATTGGTTTCCTTTCTGTTTGCCTCTGGTTTTTATTATTGGTTTGCACAACCTCTTGAGATTAGTTGCTTGTTTTAGTTGCACATTATACAAAGCCGTATTTCTCTTTATTTTATGTCAGATATCTTATTTAAACTTTAAAGTATTTGATATTTTATAGTGGTTAAATTTTTATCATGTTTTTATTATTTATTTATTTTAAATTTTATCAAATTTTTATTATTTTTACTATGATTGAATGTACAGAAAGATGCAGAGAATTTTACTGGGTGAGGAGGATGTGTAAGTTGAATTGCTTCAAGAAAAGTTCAGTGAATTAGAAAATCTACTTGGAATGTAACCACAAAAAAGTGTGAGGAAGAGAGGCTGGCAATTCACATGTTGTCTATTAAAAATAAATCAAGTGGATGTTTGACTCCAAAATAATGATTATTGGTTTTTGGCATGATAATTGTATAGGTTTTGGGGGGTTATTCTTTAGAAGCCCTTATCATTCAGAGACATGTGCTGATATTTTTTGGATAAAATGAAATAATTATCAGTTCAGTTCAGTCGCTCAGTTGTGTCTGACTCTTTGCAACCCCATGAACTGCAGCATGCCAGGCCTCCCTGTCCATTACCAACTCCCAGAGTCCACCCAAACCCATGTCCATTGAGTCGGTGATGCCATCCAACCATATCATCCTCTGTCATTCCCTTCTCCTCCTGCCCTCAATCTTTCCCAGCATCAGGGTCTTTTCCAATAAGTCAGATCTTCACATCAGGTGGCCAAAGTATTGAAATAACTGCACTACTTTCAAATTAATCCAAAGTAAAAATGTAGGTATAGATAAAATAAAATTGACTTCATATTGACAATAGTTGAGGCTGAGTACATAGGAGTTTATTATGCTTTCTATTTTTGTATATATTTGGTAACTTTCCATAGCAGATGTATAATTTAAACAAGCAAACAAAACATAAGTAATAAGACCTTTTCTATGAATCGTGGATGAAGCATGCTGTTTCTGACATGGCTTGGACAGAACTTACCTTAGCTTGCTGCTGCTGCTGCTGCTAAGTCACTTCAGTTGTGTCTGACTCTGTGCGACCCCATAGGTGGCAGCCGACTAGGCTCCTCTGTCCCTGGGATTCTCCAGGCAAGAACACTGGAGTGGGTTGCCATTTCCTTCTCCAATGCATGAAAATGAAAAGTGAAAGCTCAGTCGTGACCGACTCTTAGCGACCCCATGGACTGCATCCCACCAGGCTCCTCCTTCCATGGGATTTTCCAGGCAAGAGTGCTGGAGTGGGTTGCCACTGCCTTCTCCGTACCTTAGCTTAGTTCTCCTTTATTTTTCTGTCCAATGCCTTGGGACATAAAATTTGAGCCTCTTATAAATACACATAATTTCTTTTACCTTTTCCTTATTTTTATTATTTATGTTGTAGGAGTCTTTGTTATTGTTGTTGTTGTTAAGGAAACTTCACTATTTAACAAGATAGGGTTATAAAATGAATGTTCTGTGATGTAGCAAAATTTTCCAAACTCCCTCTGGGAAAGCGGGTCCAACATCTTCTTTCACAACTCTGAAGTACGCTATTGCGCGCTAGTTTTTCAGGATGTGGATAACTGTTCCCCTGTCCTTGTGTTTCATATCACCAGAATGGGAACGAAATCTCACCTCCAGGGAGAGGGTTGTAGGGACTCCAACCCATTCTTTCCTAAACATCCGCACACCGTTTCTCCTTCTTCCACCCACACAGGAGCGCGAGCACACCTCTACAGCCACGTCCAGATTTGAATGCTGCAGTCTGACAACTGCCCCTGGCGGGCTCTCTGGGGACAGCTAGGCAAGGAGAGAGAGGAAGCAACTAGACGTAAAGATCTGAGTTTGCTGCCTTTTCTCCTCTCCCGCTCCTGTCCCTCCCATTCGCGTCTCTTGGCCCACCCCCAACCGCATCCTTGCTTTTCCTCCTTTCTCCATTCCTTCTTGCCCTAGCAGCCCTCTCCCCGCTGCCCCTCCTCACCCCACCCGCTCCTCTCGCCCCCTCCCTTCCCGAGCAGCGGCTAGAAGAGACGCCACAGCTGCTGTCCAGCCGCAGCCGGCCGCCGCGGACGGTCCGGGTCATCATCACCCCGCCCACGCCCGGTCCGAGGCTGAGGTCGCGCACTGGCCTGGGGATGAGGGAGTCGGCGAGCGTGGCGTGGCTGGGAGAGGGGCGGGAGGAGTGAGGAGGACTCAAAAGCAGCTTCCCCGCGGCGGGCAGGACTCCACGGCGCCTCTGCGCTGGAGAGGTCTTTGGGTGACTGACTGGACTGCCGCCCCAGAGACACTTTCTAGCCGGCAATTCGGTGGGATCCTTTGACTGCTGAGCTGTCGTGGCCTGGGTGGCATCAGTTGGTGAGGGCAGACGCCACCTCCTGAGCAACCAGAACTCAGGAAACCAGAGATCCCGGAGGAAAGAGAACGAACGCAGGAGGAGAAAGGGGGTCCAGGGAGCCCAGCTTCTCAGGGTTCCCTTAGGTGCTGGTGGAAATCCGTCACATGGCAGCAAGTAAGTACCTTTTGCTTGCTGAGCGCCCAGTCCCACGTTGGTGATCGCCGTTGTCTGCTGCCAGCCTTTCCGANACGAACGCAGGAGGAGAAAGGGGGTCCAGGGAGCCCAGCTTCTCAGGGTTCCCTTAGGTGCTGGTGGAAATCCGTCACATGGCAGCAAGTAAGTACCTTTTGCTTGCTGAGCGCCCAGTCCCACGTTGGTGATCGCCGTTGTCTGCTGCCAGCCTTTCCGACCCACCCCGCCTGCCCCACCCCATACACACCCTTAGGGTCCCCAGTAGGAAATTCTGGGCTCAGATTAAGAGAACTGCTTCAACAGCAGCCACGGGCTGTGAATGTTTTCCCTGTGCTGTATGTTACGTGTGGTTCTGAAAGCAAGATGCTCTGGTAGAGTAAAATTTCTAAACACCTTTTGTGCAATGACTTTTTGGTTACATGGTACAATAATAGAACAGAAGGAATAAAAGCTTATGCCGGATAAAGTATACTTCTAACAAATCTTATGTCTTACACCAGATAACAGTGATTTCAAGATTGGTGCTTTTCATGTAAGAATCAATAGTATAAAATTAGCAGCACAAATGTGATAGGAAATGGCATGCCCGGTTTTCATGGCTGGACATTTTGGTACTCTTTGGATCAACAGGTTTTTGTTCTCATTTTTCCATTGTTTGGCTCTGTAATATGCATACCTTCTAAAGGTTTTCTTTTGAAAGTAATGATGGTGTGTTCATGGTGACTCTGGTTATATGTTGCTTCTAATACTTAGGGTATCGGTCTAAGAAGGACAAATGATGAATTCATGTGGAATAACACACTAACGGGTTCCTTTCATTAATGGAAATCATGGAGTCAAGTTTGGATACTGGCCAGAAAAATCTCTTGAAATGGGAAGGAGTTTGGGTGGTGCTTTTTGTGAATATCTTTCTTCCTAGCTATCATGTAGTCTATAGCAAATATAAGGAAGTTGTGCCCTGCTATGACCAGCCCTAATTCAAGTTTCTATAACCCAACCTCTATTTTTACAAGTAAAGAAGACAAGACCCATGAGTAATAATTTGATGAGCTTACTTGGGTTAATCACTGATGAGCTAATCATTGAAGAAAACTTTGAATTTAATATGACAAATAACTTTGAATTTCATGTGGCAAAACTTTAATTTTGTTTCTGTAAAATTGAGGTTATTTAACTTTTGATTAAGCTTTGTGTTTCTTATTTGTAAATGATAAAAAAAAACTTACAGATCCTGATAAGGACCAAATGACAGCGGTTACATGAAGGGTTGTGTCAAGGTAGTACCTTGTGTAACTACTGCTTATATAAGGAATTTTTCCTCATTTTCATTCACTTCACTCTCTAGCTCTCAAAGTCTAGTTCAATATAAGTTTTGACAGGCCTCACTAGAATGCACTAGAGGAAGCAAAATTCAAATTCAAGTCATGAACTATTGCCACCAGTATAATTTAAAGTATATTCAACCTGTGAGCCTCCATCCTTACAAAATTGTGTGCCTTGGATAACAATTCATATTTAAACACTTTTGAATATTCTCCAGACATGCTTTATTATCTTTCTCTTTTTAATTTTAAATTTTGTTTTAGGTATATATTCTTACTTCTTTGGAATGAAGCCATCAAATATTTGGATATTGCTGAATTTATTTTGTCCACTAATTAACACAGGGGAAGTCCAAGTTTAGGCATAAATACACTATTCCTGACTGCTAGGATTTATTAAAATTCTGCACTGAGGGTAGAGGTACTATGAGCTCCTTTTTACCACCAATGTATTCAAAATAATAGGAGAAAAACCTGAAATAGGACATAGGCTCGTGAAAAGGAACCAACAGATTTCAGATGACAGGATACAGTGTTGCTGTGTCAGTTACCACTGGAGAGGGGGCCCTTTAGCTAAGCACCTAGAAACTGAGTCTTCTGTTACCTTGGGAGAGGCTCTGGGAGGATAGTTGACACATTCCCACTAACTTTGTGCAGGTAGGATGAATACAAGTCTAAAGCACACTGGAAATGGGAACAACCATATTTTACTCAGTCTCAGGAAAGAGGTATCTTAATATGCCCTAGTCCTAGATCTCATTATGACAAGGTCTGTAACACCACTGAGATATTCAACTCTCAACCTTACCATCATAGACTCTTTCTTTAAAGACTTATGGTGGAGGCGTAAGCCTGAAAGAGACGTTCTTTGATTCCTGGGAGTCTGGTTCCATGATTTCAGCTAACTCCTGTCACAACTGGTCCACTGTGAGAAGACATCTACAAACTCTTCCCACCCTGACAAGCAATCAGCCGCGTGCTGACACCCACCATCTTATGACACTAAATTGTATGGACAAACCTCATTTTCCCCTGAGCCGGTCCCTTTTTCTTCTACTAATATGGGCTAACCAAGGCCATGCAAACAAGGTCTTACCTCTGAAACACTGAAAAGGGGAACCTTTAAAGTCGAAGAGAAAATTTTCGAGGTTGTACTCCATGCTGCTATGGGGAAATCTCATTTGTCTAGATAACATATCTCTATTGTGTACACAGCATTTCTGATTGGATTGATTCAGTTTGTTGCTGACTGAGGACAGCCAGCTCTGTGGACAGTTTTGATTGTGGTGACAGCCAGGTGCTGGATTGTATCAGCATCAAACAGAAGCTTAATGAAAATGTTGAAGCCCCCCTCAGGAAATTTCTGATTTTAAAGATCAAAGATTACTCTGTCCAGGGCACTTGGTTTTAAACTAGGACATAAGAGGATGCTGACTTGGGGGCCGTAGTCCCTGGTTGAATATATGGTGCTGAGTGGAATATTCCTTCTCTCCTTCTTTAAATGACACAGACTGGCTTCCCATCCACCAACCTCTCACTCTTTGGGTTTTGGCGGAGACTGCATGGTCTAAGCAGCTGATAAGCTTTGGCTCTGGTCCGTATCTGGTCTCACCCTAGCATGTTTCATGGCTCCGCTCTAGTTGCTTTCCAATTTGAGAAGGAGTTGGTATCTGTGTGTTTGGTTCTACATTTGAAAAGCTAGAGTATTTTCAGGGTGGTATAAGTAGAGCCCATAAAAGCAGCCGGACTGTTTCAGAGTGACCAGGAGCAGAGGGAAAGAGCCAGTTCTAAGAGGCCTCTAGGGTTCACCCAGGGACTGTGCGAGTTCTGGAATGTTTTTAAAATTTGTGTTTTGTAGATTCAGTGGAGCCTGAAACCACAGGCCAGAGGGTCTCAGGATTGCTAATGAGTCTAGAAGTTACATACACAGCAAGCTCTCCTTTGTATTATTCTCACAGGAGCAAGAATACTTTCCTCCCTCTTGATCTCTTAGCTCTTAGGTGGCCTCTGGCCATTTCTTCTGATCAAGGGTCTGATTGACTAGGGTCACAAAAATAGCTAGTTCTGNCACAGGCCAGAGGGTCTCAGGATTGCTAATGAGTCTAGAAGTTACATACACAGCAAGCTCTCCTTTGTATTATTCTCACAGGAGCAAGAATACTTTCCTCCCTCTTGATCTCTTAGCTCTTAGGTGGCCTCTGGCCATTTCTTCTGATCAAGGGTCTGATTGACTAGGGTCACAAAAATAGCTAGTTCTGGAAAGATTCTGGCTTTTCCCCATTGTGCTTGTTTTGGTGGCCTGGACAGGCACAGCTATAAATTATTATCATATCCATAGAAACAAGGAAACAAGGGACCCTGCTAGTGAACCATGAGGTTGCCATAGAGAAGCTCAAGTGGGCCTAGTTAAAACCCAGGCAACTTTCCTTCATGTTCCTGGAACTCTTCTCTGCCTCCACTGCCAGTTCTAACTCTTAACCCTGGTGAGAATTCATCTCCCANCTCCAGTATTCTTGCCTGGAGAATCCCAAGACAGAGGAGCCTGGCTGGTTACAGTCCATAAAGTTGCAGAGTCAGACATGACTGAAGGGACTTAGCGTGCATGCTGGATGGAAGGCAAAGAGATCATTCTGTGAATCACAACTCTTTCAAATACTTTGCATGGTGGAAGCATGTTGGCTTTTTACAGTATAAATGTATGTATTGAAAAGATTCCAATATCCTTATATGCCTTTTATGCTATACATTATATAATGTTATTATATTGTAGTCTATATAATGCTTGCAAGGTGTAGTATGAGGGCTTCCCTGATAGTGCACAGTTTCAGTCTTTGGGTCAGGAAGATCCCTTGGAGAAGGAAATGGCAACCAACTCCAATATTCTAGCCTGGGAAATTCCATGGACAAAGGAGCCTGGCAGGGCTACAGTCCAGATGGGATTTAGGGACTAAACAACAACAACAGCAGTGTATAATATGGTTATGCATACAGCACATGAATGATTTTCCAAATGAATATGTATGTATAACAAAAGTGCATATATGTGTGTGTTTATAATTCCATTCCGTGTGTTTATATATACACACACATACACACATATATTANTAGCCTGGGAAATTCCATGGACAAAGGAGCCTGGCAGGGCTACAGTCCAGATGGGATTTAGGGACTAAACAACAACAACAGCAGTGTATAATATGGTTATGCATACAGCACATGAATGATTTTCCAAATGAATATGTATGTATAACAAAAGTGCATATATGTGTGTGTTTATAATTCCATTCCGTGTGTTTATATATACACACACATACACACATATATTATGTGTATCTGTATTTTACACACATATATTTTCACATATACATATGTGTGTGTATATATATATATATATACAAGTGCTTTTTAAGATGTTTCTGATTTTTCTTTTTTTGGGGGGTTAATACTTCAGTATACCAACAGATTAGTTTTACATGATATAAATTTTTGTGTTAGATATATTTATGTCAATGATAACATACAAGCATGGTTATATACCATAAAAAATTATTGATGACTAAGATAATGTTTGCATGCATTGGGTGGGTCACTTTTACTACTGCAGTCTCATATCTTATTTGCTTCAAAATAAAATTATTTTACATTGATTGAATTTTAGCATGCTAAAGTGGATACACTTGAGCCATCAAGCTATAGATTTCTTTCTATTACATCAATTCTGCAGAAAAACTTAAGGACTGGTGTGTGGCAAACTGTTTTCTTAGGTAGAACACTGGCAAAAAATGTATGGTAGATAAGCCTAAATATGAATAAAACTAGTTTAAAAACCTTTCCATTTGATTTACTCTGTAAATGGATATCAAAATTTAAGTATAAATGTTAGACTTCATGACTGAAATGGTCATTGGAAAATGTTGCATAATTGATAAAATCATAATTCTCAGTTCTAATTTCACTTGATTTTCATTTTTTCTTCTTATAGACTTTCATAGTATTAAATAAAAAGAGAACAATATTCAGATTCAATGCCACCTGGTGTACATTGTCTCCTTTCAATTCAATTAGAAGAGCAACCATTAAGATTTTGGTACATCCATATCCTTTTCTGTTGGTTTTAAACTGTACTAACATCAAATGCAATTATTTTATTCAAATATTGCTGCAGTCTTTTTCTCTTTTTAATTAACATATCATTTTTTTAAATTTAAATTTATTTATTTTAACTGGAGGCTAATTACTTTACAATATTGTATTGGTTTTGCCATACATCAACATGAATCCGCCACGGGTGTACACATATTCCCCATCCTGAACCCCCCTCCCACCTGCCTCCCCATACCATCCCTCTGGGTCATCCCAATGCACCAGCCCCAAGCATCCTGTATCCTGCATCGAACCTAGACTGGTGATTCATTTCTTATATGATATTATACATGTTTCAGTGCCATTCTCCCAAATCATCTCACCCTCTCCCTCTCCCACAGAGTTCAAAAGACTGTCCTCTACATCTGTGTCTCTTTTGCTGTCTCGCATACAGGGTTATTGTTACCATCTTTCTAAATTCCATATATATGTGTTAGTATACTGTATTGGTGTTTTTCTTTCTGGCTTAACATATCATTTTATGTCAAACTGAAATCTTGGTTATAATTCCAGTGTGTTCCATATTTGAAAATACATTTAAAATGTATTTTCTAGTGCACACAAGTAGTGATAGCAAATCTTAATCCTCATTGCTTTTCAATATAAAAAGTACATTTTTTGAAACAAGAAACTATGTGATCCCATGTGTGTACATACAGATAAACAGATTATAGAAATGTATTTTAAACATTATTTTTATTACTATTGTTCCTTGACTGTAACTTACCTTTTTCCGATTGTTCATTTTGGTTAGCGTCCTAACTGACTGCATATTTATGTCAATGACTGATTTTCCAAAATGGGGGCCAGCATTGCAGTAAGTTATATAATTTTATTATGTATAATCACATATAAGATTATATTTTATATTTAACACATTGTGTTATAGTACATTATATACTACATATTATGACATGGTACAAATTAATATTTATAATTTACATGTAATATACATTGTACATAATACAAATAATAAGAAAACATGAATTTTCTGAATAAAATATATACATATGTTGTTAATCAATTTTAATGCTTTTCTTCCCATCATTATTCTTAATTGGATTTTAAATGCTTCTATTTTCCAGCATGTTAGGTTAACAAGATATAGATGCTTGAGCCTTTAGCTATATATGTGTTTATATCTGTGGCATCATATAAGTGAGGCTTTATTTTTATTCTAATGATTGATATATTTCAGTGCTTCAGATTTTCTTTACTATTGCAGTCCCACACAAGATTTGTTTTAAACTCAGATAATGTTTATCCTGTCTATCTTTTTATTCCTTTCTGTTCTACTCCTGTTTCCTGAGGGGTGTGAGTAGCTTACCTTGCATTAGAATACAAAAATGGAAAGGCCCATTACGTTTTCTAGGGAAGAAGACCTTCTTGATGCCACCCCTCAAGGTTTCTATTCTTAAAATTAGTTAACTTCGGAAGGTAAATATGTATTATACTGATTCACTGTAAAAATTTTTGTATATGTAGATAATGAGTTCTTTCATACTTGCCTACATTTCAGTTACTTATTGCTGGACTCCCAATGTGGGATAAATTTGATATTTTGTATTTGTTCTTTACTTAAATATATATAAACATAACCCTGAGCTAAAATCTGTTGAAAAAAAATTGATAGCCATATTTCATGGTTAATGTTGTAAGATTCAGGAAGCTCTAACTAAAGCCCTATGCTATGGTTGTCTAGTTGGTTGGTTGATTGATTGCCAAATAATTATCATAGACATGTATTTCAGAATTTATGATATATTGATTTCATTTTTAATATGAAAAGTCATATGAAAATTATGTGAAATTTTCTTCTGCAGGAATACTTTGCTTGGAATTTATACATTTGAAATACTTGTAAAACTCATTGCAAGAGGCATCTGGGCAGGACCTTTTTATTTCTTTGGTGATTCATGGAACTGGCTTGATTTCAGTGTAACTTTATTTGAGTGAGTACTCCTTTTAAGTTGCAAACATCATAGTGTTTGCTTGCTAAGAAGCTTTTCATAAAGAAACATTGAGGTTGACAGAATTTTCTGCCTGTAAAAAGTCTGTGGGTACAGAACAATTCATAAATTATAGACATAGTAAGTTCTCTTAGACAGCTCCAACTGAACTAATCCTGACTATGCATTGAAAATTAAAGGAATGGAATATTATCTGTTTTCTACCTGAAGCAAAAACAATAGAGGTTGGATTTTTTGCATTTGAGGTGATTATGTTCAGTGACCAGAAAATATCCTGGAGATTTAGGAGAGGATTCCAGCATATTTGATTCTGTTAATCTATATTGCTTAAGAACAGTAAATATTCTAATTATCAGAATAAGATATTTTATATACATGCACATTTTTCTAGAATGATACATTGAATTCTAATAATTTACATGTGTATTAATTTTTTTCAATCCTTCTATTTAATGTACTCTATTTTATGGCTAAAGAAGTTGCCATAGGCATCAAACTCCTGTTGAAACTAATTTAAAGTAATACTTTATTTGTAGAGTTAGTGTCAATTTTTTTTAAAGAAATAACCTTTATAAAGAACAGATTAGTTTGTTCCATGTTGTGAGCAGTCAAAAAATAGTAGCTAATATCTTTGAAATTATTATCACTACTTCTGCTATCACTAGTATTATTTCTTTTCTTGCCATTGCTAATAGCTAAAACTTGGCTAACGCAACTAAAGGCTCTCAGTATGTGAAGGTGCTTTGCTATGAACTATATGCATTGATTAACTAATTTAATCTCCCCCAAATCCTCAGAATTAGAAAGTACCCTTATCCTTACTTTTTGCATTTGAGGAAACTGAGGCAAAATAGGTTAAGTAATTTTTGCATATCACACAACTAGTAAATAGTAGCGCCTATATTTCTAGACAAGCAGGCTGGTTCTAGAGACTGTGTCCTAAGCCAACATATGCTTTGCCTTCTGCTACCATCACCACTGTCATCACCATCACCATCACCATCATTATCAGCACCAGGAGTTTAAACACTTAAATTTTATTCCTTTCAAAAGCTAGGTATGTTCTTATTTTAACTATATTTTCAAACCAATTAAGATTGCAAAATATGAACATAATATAGAGTATTTGATGAAATTTCGACTACTCAAAGTATCAAGCTTTTATAAACTCTCATAATTTGTAGATTAATGTTTACTTGATTACCTTGCACTGTAGAAATCTTTCCCTTCCAATCAATAATAAACCTATTTGCAAAATGCAATAATGAAAGCGAGTGAACATTTGGATGTCTGGTTTTAGAAACAAGCTTCAAATATTATAAAAAGCCAAATCTCAGTAACATAAACTCAATATGATTTCTAAACGACTTTAATTTAATTCCACAGGCATATTTCAAGATATTCACCTCTAAATTTCATTTCAGTATTTAGAATTGTGAGAAATTTAAGAATTTTGAAAATTATTCCTTTAAACCAAGGTAAGAAAAAGCATCGAGTTCTGTCTTCATTTTGTTTTATGTACTTCCATGTATTTGTTTGAACAGCCCTGCCATTGCTTGGAGAAATGTTAACAACGTTTCATCTCTGAAATAAATGAATATAAGATCGAATATCAAATGTATTTGTCACTCCTGGAATGGAAAGGAAAAAAATACATTTGTTACTTATTTGAAGTGGTTTCAATGCTTATGATAACCAAATGTAGAGCTCAATCAAAATGTTACTTCTCTATTTTTTTTCTTTAATTTTATGTCTTAAATATGAAATACTAAAATTGTCCTTAAACTTCTGAATGAATTAGCAGTCCAGACAGTTATCTAAGATTCATCCTCTTCTTTTCCTCATTGAATCTAAAAGCCAGTTGAAATGAACAAAGTTATATAAAATAAGTACCCTTTTACTCCCAGTGCTTGGATAGGATGTATTCCACATGCCACAACATTCAAGAAGGTTCTGTTAAATAATGTACAGTCATGACCACATTGATGGAAGATGCTGAGGAGTAATTTACACATCCCATTCCTGAATATGCCTTAGGGAAGCCTACTAATACCTTCTGATTTGTTGTTCAGAATGAATAAAAACAACAAGGTAAGAAAACTTCACTCAGAGGTTGTTTTTTTTTTTTTTTTTTTTTTTTTTTGCTGTTATGAGTCAGAGGTTTTATCAAATAGTTGAATGAATAAACCCACGAGCTAGTGTGATAACACCAAAATTAAGATCTGCAGGCAACATTCGTCCACTGGAACATCATGAAGATGGCCAGATACAGGCATACTCTGTACTTGGAGTCCAGGCTGGGCAAAAGAGCGAAAACATTGGGGAAATGTGATAATAGATGCCTAACCTTGTGGATATGACTTCCCTGGTGGCTCAGATAGTAAAGTGTCTGCCTACTATGTGGAAGACCCGAGTTCAGTCCCTGAGTTGGAAAGATCAGCTGGAGAAGGAAATGGCAACCCACTCCAGTATTTTTGCCTGGAAAATCACATGGACAGAGGAGCCTGGTGGGCTCTAGTCCATGGGATCGCAAAGAGTCAGACACAGCTGAGTGACTTCACTTCACTTGTGGATATACTGAAACACTGAATGGTACACATCAAACAGGTGAATTGTATGGTTTGTAAATTATATCTCAATAAACCTGTTTGATAAAAATGGTCTATGGCATGGTAGCTTCACCAAGCACAGTGAAGAAACCAGCAATGAGAAATGTCCTTGCAGGAATTTCCACAGTCTTAGTTCTTTTATGGAGAAAGCAATGGCACCCCACTCCAGTATTCTTGCCTGGAAAATCCCATGGACAGAGGAGCCTGGAAGGCTGCAGTCCATGGGGTCGCTGAGGGTCGGACACAACTGAGCGACTTCACTTTCACTTTTCACTTTCATGCATTGGAGAAGGAAATGGCAACCAACTCCAGTGTTCTCGCCTGTAGAATCCCAGGGATGGGGGAGCCTGGTAGGCTGCCGTCTATGGGGTCGCACAGAGTCTGACATGACTGAAGTGACTTAGCAGTTCTTTTACTACTCCCCACAAATTACTGGAACATAAGTTGTATCACCTTCATCTTCATCTTAGAATTAGAGGTAAAGATTATAGAGGAATTCAGGTAAATCCAGGTAGAATACAGTAACTAGAATTGGGAGCATACAGACTGGTATGAATTGCTCTTTTTTTTTTTTCAAAGGAGAAAACAACTAAGGCTGGTTATACAGTGTGTATGAAAACAAGGAAGAAAGGAAAACACACTATTCAGGAGAATGAAAATAATCCTTTTCCCTCTTAAAAATGCACTCTGAGGCATAAAGTGTAAGCCAGTTTATAAAAGTGAATATAATTGAGTTAAAATTGTCTGTCAAGATGTAGAGACTTGAGCTTCTTTGGGGTCCAAGTGCTGGTTAACAATCTGCCTGCCAGTGTCCCTCTGCAGGGGACATTGGTTCAATCCCTGGTCCAGGAGGATCCTAGACGGCACTGGGCAACTAAGTCCATGTACCACAGCTAGAGAGTAGCCCCCTGCTCTCCATAACTAGAGAAAACCATTGACCAAGCAGAGCCAAAATTAAAAATTAATTAGTTAAAGAAATATACTTTAAAATTAAATCAGAAATAAGTTAGAATCCACAAAAGATACACCTAAACTAAAACAAAATGAAAGTTTAAAAGTAAAAAGAAGGAAAAAGTTATACCAGGAAATCAAAATCAAAATTTACATATGGTTCAGAGCTTTGAATGGTAAATAGCAATGAGTGGAAGACAGTAATAAAAATTATTAAGAAATTTGAGTCTGTAAAGTGTGATGGTGACTTCTTTTTATCTTTGATTAAAATATTGACACTAAAATTAAAGCTCCATAAGAAGCTTGTTTATATATATTCTGTATAGAATATATTTATGTCTTAATAATATGAATAACAATATTTTTAGTTATATATGTATAAGTATATTTTAATTTATATATATTCTATAATATCACTATTAATAAAATATTTGCATGGGTTTATGTTTATATGCACACATACCTTCTTACTTATATTTAAGAATTTCCATTCCTAAAGATAATTTCAACAAAACAATGTGAAAAGTTTTTTTCAGTACAAAATATACACAGGACTCATGACAGTGACCAAATAAAAAATACACAGTGCAAAGACACATATTTTAAAAGATTTTTATGGTTATCATGGCAATAATATCAAATTAAAATATCTCATTTTTCTCTTAGTAAATTGGCAGTGATATTTTTAAAAATGTCCTACCTTTAGTAAAGGCATGACTATATATTTATAGTCTTTGGTTTATGCATTGGTTCAAAATTTCTTTAAAAAATTTGAACATATGAATTAATACTTAAATATCTCATATACCATGACACAGAAATTCCATTTTTAATTTAATACTTTTAAAAGACTTGCATATAGCAAAACAATTCATAGTATAATTCCAAGTAGCAAAAGTAGCTGTAAATATGTATTTCAGGATGATAGCAATTAAAATTACATATTTATTCTAGATATCACATTTCTTTAATCACAGGAGTAACTTTCAGTCAGTTCAGTCACTCAGTCATGTCTGACTCTTTGCAATCAATGCCAGGCTTCACTGTCCATGACCTACTCCCAGAGCCTTCTCAAACTCCTGTCCATCGAGTCCATGATGCCATCCAACCATCTCATCCTCTATTGTCCCTTTCTCCTCCTGCCTTCAGTCTTTCCCAGCATCAGGATCCTTTCCAATGAGTCCGTTCTTTGCATCACATGTCCAGAGTATTTAAGCTTCAGCTTCAGCATCGATCCTTCCAGTGAATATTCAGGGCTGATTTTCTTTAGGATTGACTGGTTTGATCTCCTTGCAATCCAAGGGACTCTCAAGAGTCTTGTCCAACACCACAGTTCAAAAGCATCAATTCTACTCTCAGCCTTCTTTATGGTCCAACTCTCACATCTATACATAACTACTGGAAAAAGAATAGCTTTGACTAGACAAACCTTTGTGGGCTAGTAATGTGTCTGCTTTTTAATATGTTGTCTAGGTTAGCATAGCTTTTCTTCCAAGGAGCAAGCATCTTTTAATTTCATGGCTGCAGTCAGCATCTGCAGTGATTTTGGAGCCCCCCAAAATAAAGTCTGTCATTGTTTCCATTGTTTCCTCTTCTATTTGCTATGAAGTGATGGGACTGGATGCCATGATCTTAGTTTTTTGAGTGCTGAGTTTTAAGCCAGTTTTTTTCACTCTCCTCTTTCACTTTTGTCAAGAGACTCTTTAGTTTATTTTCACTTTCTGCCATAAGGGTGCTATTGGCTGCATATCAGAGGCTATTGATATTTCTCTCAGAAATCTTGATTCCAGCTTGTGCTTCATCCAGCCCAGCATTTTGCATGATGTACTCTGCATATAAGTTAAATAAGCAAGATAACACTATTCAGCCTTGATGTACTCCTTTCCCAATTTGGAATCAGTCTGTTAGCTGACTGTAGTCTCCATATTCGGCCGTGAAGAATATAATCGATCTGATTTTGGTGTTGACCATCTCGTGGTGTCCATGTGTAGAGTCATCTCTTATGTTGTTGGAAGAGGGTGTTTGCTATGACCAGTGTGTTTTCTTGGCAAAACTCTGTTAGCCTTTGCCTCTCTTCATTTTGTACTCCAAGTTCAAACTTGCCTGTTACTCCAGATATCTCTTGACTTCCTACTTTTGCTTTCCAGTCTCCTATGATGAAAAGGACATCTTTTTTTGGTGTTCTACATGGTCTTCTAGGTCATCATAGAACCATTCAACTTCAGCTTCTTCAACTTTAGTAGTTGTGGCATAGACCTGGATTACCGTGATATTGAATGGTTTGCCTTGGAAACAAAGATCATTCTGTTGTTTTTGAGATTGCAACCAAGAATTTTAAAGTTAGTTTTATTTGAGGACACTCTTTTCTAATAACTTTTCTATTACACTCAAGAAATCTAATCATCTGAGGATATCATTTTTTTAAAAATAGATTTTCAATTCTCACAATGATGTATGAAATAAGTATATTTATACTCCCTTAAAAATAATTAAAGAGAAACATTAAACTGTTGGTAACTTGCACAACATCATGGAATTGGTATATTTTCATCCGTTATTGGAGGAAAGAAGAGTTATGGTAGTTTCATCTATGAAGTGTAATTATGGGGTGTTTGCTATTTTTTCTTGCTTTCTATATTTTCAGAATTGAGCATGTATTATTTTATAGTTATAAAAATGAGTGTCCATAAATAAAACTAACATTGAAATTGAATTCTTAATTAACAAGTATTCTGGTATAAATACGGTGATATATAATCACAGTTGTATGTTATTCCGTTTCTATTCATGAAATTTTTCATGTTTTATTTAACGAGCTTCAAAGATTGAGTTCATCAAAAGATAATAAAAATGTTCAGTTCAGTTCATTCACTCAGTCGTGTCCGATTCTTTGCGACCCCATGAATTGCAGCACGCCAGGCCTCCTGGTCCATCACCAACTCCCAGAGTTAACTCAAACTCACGTCCATGGAGTCGGTAATGCCATCCAGCCATCTCATCCTCTGTCGTCTCCTTCTTCTCCTGTCCCCAATCCCTCCCAGCATCAGAGTCTTTTCCAATGAGTCAATTCTTTGCTAGAGGTGGCCAAAGTAATGGAGTTTCAGCTTTACCATCATTCTTTCCAAAGAACACCCAGGACTGATTTCCTTTAGAATGTATAGAATACTGCTATTTCAAACTATTTCTTTTTTCAACAACATTTGCAACCAATATTGATTTGTAACTCAATGCCTTTATCTGTGCTTATAAATAAGGGTGATTAGTATGAAAAATAATTACCAAGAGAGGAGATCTGTTCTTTATGTAGTAAAAAGAAACAAACAAATAAGTAAAAGTACTAAAGTATCTCTGAATTATTGCCAGATGTAATAAATTACAAGTAATACAGAAATCTCAAAGTTTAACATGTTATTTATTTATCAGATCTAGGTAATGATAAATGAAATTATAAAACACAAAGCTATTGATTTCAATGGCATCTGCATTCGCCATGGGAGAAGTTTGCTAATGCTGCTTTACTAAGGTATTTTATTTTACTGAAAACAAACCTTTCTCTTTTCAGGAATGAAGTCTTTTGTAGCGATACTCATCCGTTGTTTGAAGAAACTCACTGTGGTCATTATCCTAACTCTCTTTTTTCTGAGTGTATTTTCTCTAATTGGGATGGGGCTCTTCATGGGCAATCTGAAGCATAAATGTTTGCGATGGCCCCAAGAAAATGAAACTGACATGCTGAATAACAGAACTGGAAACCCATATTATATTCGAGGTAAGAATCCCTTGCCATCTATATCAAAAAGCATTCTTCACAGAAATGTTGAACCTTCAATCTCAGAACAAATTCAGCTTCAGAACAATCTTCATGTAAATACTTAACTATGCTCAAGTACTAATTTGGATCAGTTTCCTTTATCAGGATGATAAAGTTCCACGTCTTCAGACAGTTATGTCAGGGAAACCTAAGTTTGGAATTGTTAAAACTCACAAATTTTATAATTTCAAAGAGAAATAAATAGGACCAAAGCTTTCTAGATTGAGAGAAAATGGTAGGCTACAAACTCCTTCCTTCTTACTGTAGAGAAGGAGGTTCACCTGTACAGACGTAATTGGGTTTTAGATATGCTGTTCACTCAAAATTAAGTACAAAATATCATGTCTTTCCTATGTTTCTAGAAACAGAAAATTTTTATTATTTGGAAGGAGAAAGATATGCTCTTCTTTGTGGCAACAGATCAGATGCTAGGTAAGTGGTGTTAATGTTTTTTTCTATCAAATCTGTATTGTAATGGAGAGTGGAGTTGGGCTCTTCACTGCTCAGAAGCCAATAAGAGGCCATTTAGTGAAAAGGAAAGTTTGTTTTATTTTAGACGCTAGCAACCGAGGGGAGGGTAGACTGTTGTTCAAAGGCTGACTCTCCGTCTTCCCCGACAATCAGGGGGCAAGAGGGAGGGAGCTACATGCAGAAATAGCAAGTCAGCTCTGACAGTCATCTTGAAATTGGTCATCCATGATCTGACCAGCATCATGTCGATTGTTTTAAGTATGATTAATCTTCGGATCCAGGATTGCTTGGTTTCAATTTCCTTGAGTCCAATTCTTAGAATTATGGCAGCTTATGGGAACCTGGTGGCTTAGTGGTAAAGAATCCACCTGGCAGTGCAGGAGATGCTGGCTTGATCCCTGGGTCGCGAAGATCCCCTGAAGGAGGAAATGGCAACCCTCCAGTATTGTGAACAGGGGAACCTAGTGGGCTACATGGAGTCTCAAAAGAGTCAGAAACGACTTAGTGACTAAACAACAATAGGACTTAAAATAATTCTTCAGTGAGATGACACAACTTTCAAGTCTTCAGTTCAGTTCAGTTCAGTCGCTCAGTCATGTCTGACTCTGCGACCCCATGCACTGCAGCACACCAGGCTTCCTGGTCCATCACCAACTTCTGGAGCTTGTTCAAACTCATGTTCATCGAGTCAGAGATGACATTCAACCATCTCATCCTCTGCCGTCCCCTTTTCTCCTTGCCTTTAATCTTTCCCAGTATCAGGGTCTTTTCTAATGAGTTAGTTCTTCGTATCAGGTGGCCAAAGTATTGGAGTTTCAGCTTCAGCATGAGTCCTTCCAATGAATATTCAGGACTGATTTTTTTAGGATGGACTGGTTGGATCTCCTGGCAGTCCAAGGGACTCTCAATAGTCTTCTTCAACACCACAGTTCAAAAGCATCAATTCTCTGGTACTCCGCTTTCTTTATAGTCCAACTCTCACATCCATACATGACTATTGGAAAAGCTTATTTTCTTATAATTTCAGATGAAGATTAAAAGTTGAAATAGAGTGCTTCTCAGCAGTACAATGGCTCAATTCCTTGTGTTGCTTTCCTCAGCTGGAATGACTTAGCATCCATCTGAAACTCTGTTCTTAGAGGCTCTGAGCTTGAGATAGAGAAAAAGCACATAGGGGCAGGAGAATGAGTTATGTAGTTTAGTTGTAGTAAAGTGATTTAGGGGGCTTCCCAGAGGCTTCCCTTGTGGCTGGGATGATAAGAGTACACCCGACAATCTTTCAGGAGACCTGGGTTCGATCCCTGGAGGAGGACATGGCCATACACTCCAGTATTCTTGCCCAAAGAATCCCATGGACAGAGAAATCTGGTAGGCTACATTTGATGGAGTCACATATAGTCGGACACGACTGAGCGACTAACACACACGCACGCATGCGCACGCGTGCACACACACACACACACACACACACACACACACGGCTTCTCAAGTGGCACTGGTGGTAAAGAACTCGCCTGCAGCTTAGAACTCGGTTCAATCTTTGGGTCGAGAAGATCCCCTGGAGTAGGAAATGGCAACTTGCTCCAGTATTCTTGCCTGGAGAATCCCATGGAGAAAGGAGCCTTGCAGGCTATAGTCCATAGGGTCACAAATAGTCAAACACGACTGATGCGACAGCACATACAAGGTGATTTAGACATTTTATTGCTTATTCAACCTTTTCACCCCTTTACTGCTGGACTCCCATTCAATTTTCAAGTCTAGATTGTGAATCCATCTCATTGTATCTGTCCCATCCCACTCGAGCTAAATCTTTCTGTGGACATTCCAAACTAGATTTGACATGACATGCATGTTCAAGATACCAAGTCATGGATAGTCAGAATGACAATGATCCAGTATATCCAGGCCAGAAGAGAATGTCACCTGCAGCCATTATACTTTGCCGTATGATAAACTGTCCCAAAAGTTAGTGTTTTAAGACAAGTACAAAAGTTCATCTGTTCAGATTCTTATAGGTCAGCAATTTAGCAAGCCTCAACACACAAGTACTTTTTAAACCTCTATTTGTATCACATTTGTTAGCCATTAACATATATGTAAAGCAAGTCACATGGCCAAAGCTCCAATAATGTGGGAGGGAACTACAGAGAGGTGATGAGGGAGGAAGCATGATTTATTGGGCCACTACTTTCATAATGGACCACAAGAACCAAACCCCAGTAGGTAAAATTATGAAGACTCCATGAAAGGAAATGAAATAAATATTTAATCTGATCTTTCTACCAAAGTGCCGTTACTGTTTATAAATTATTGATGAACAATGTTTTCTCACTCTAAATAATGGTATCTAAGGTTTTGAGGTGAGATCATTTAAAAATTAAACTCTCAACTACTTGCAGTTTTATTTTTATCAATGTCATTTTCCACCAGTTATACTTTCACTTTGATTTTGGGTCGTAAAGAAATCTTTAACAAAGACTTGGCAAAAACCATTTGCGAGGCCCTGTTGTCTTTTAGTTTAATTAATGCTGTTCACTTATATCTGCTGAAAATCTAACTCATATGCAACATTTTTTCACTGGGAATTGTTTGGGAGAAAACCACGCCCCGTGAAAGAGGGAGTCCTTTACTCTTCATGGGTAGATATTCTATATTTGTGATTTAACCTTGATCTGAAAGTCACCTGAGTAAGCAGTTTTTCTTTTCTTTTCCTTAATTAGTCAGTGTCCTGAAGGATATGTGTGTGTAAAAGCTGGTGTAAATCCTGATGATGGCTACACAAATTTTGACAGCTTTGGCTGGGCCTTGTTAGCTCTATTTCGGTTAATGACTCAGGATTACCCTGAAGCACTTTATCACCAGGTAAGAACACAGAATCTGCACTGCACGTAAGGATGATGCCATGCTCCTCCTTTCTAAAATAATGATCAAATGTAATATATTTTATTAAATTCTTGTGTGGAGAAGAATTTGAGGCCAGAAGAAAATAGAATTATTCAGTGTCAAACTGTATGTAAACACTGAGCCCACGTCAGTGTTCTTATGCATTGGTATCTTATTTAATCTTTGAAACAGTCCTACAAGGTCAGGATATAAATATGTGTGAATGCTTTTACATGAAAACCCTAAGATCAAAGCAGGCAGATAACTTCCCCAAAGTTAAAACACATGTATCTACCAGAGATCACGGTACTACTCTGTGGTCTTACATATTTGACATTAACTAGAGAGCATTTCTAGGTGCTAATTCTTCAGACAAAAAATTTGAACCTATGATATTACCATCTGTTAAGAAATTGTTGGGTCTTCCCTGGTGGTACAGTGGCTAAGACTCTGGGCTCCCAATTCAGGGGGAGTGAATTTGATCCCTGGTCAAGGAACCCTGTGTATTGCAACTAAGAATTCACATGCTGAAACTAAAGCATATTCATACCTACAATGTACTATTTCTTTTTAATTCTTGTATTTCTTCTCATCCTCTTTTAATAGTCAGTCATGCTCCAGTTATAGTAATAGAAAGCTTACTGTTACGAGACTTTAAATAAAAATTCTGAGCCTCCTGTCATAATTGATGATTTGTGTGCCATAGTTTCTCAGAAGGATATAATATATACTCATTAAAAATGTAGATTCAGCTTTTTCTTTTAAGAAAAAAAAAGTGGAATATGCAGTGTTTTTTAGCAGCATAGTTAATATCAAAATATATTAGATAAAATAATTACTTTAAATTCCAAAAGTATATGCAGTTGAAGAATACTCTTTTTACACACACATGTACTGTACTTTTTATGATTGAATAGATAAATTATGTTGTGTATGTACATATATGTGTGTTTACAGGGCATTAATAATGATAAGAATAATGTAATGTATTTTTAGCACAAAGATTCGTAATATATTATTAAATGAAAATCAAATAAACCAAACATGCTTGTAGGAAAATTATATTTCTAGTAGAAGTACTTAAAATATTAGAAGTGATTGTTTTCTTTATGCAAACTATATTTTTCTAATTTTGAAAGAATAGTATGTTATTTGTCAAACTTTTTGACATGTATCATGCCTCCTCTACAACACTAGGAACTTCTTATTTCTGAAATAATCTCACCATGTTATCCTCTTCAAAATCCTCCAGTGATTTCCAAATGTCTATAGAATGAAGTTCAATGTCCAAATACATGGTCCATAGCGCCCTTTAAGATGTAGTCTCTGCATTCATATTTGCTTGTTCAGTATTTCTGCCCACTAGGAGATAAATGACCTAAAAAGTATTTTGTTTTATTTTAATTTTTGTGTTCTCAGCATCTAACATATAAAAATGCTTAATAAAATTTTAATGAACAAAAAAATTTAAGTAAATACTTATGAATTGTTTACTTTAAATATAATAGTGAATGTCTTGCCTTTTATTTACAGCTTTCAAAGTGTATAAGTTAATTTACTTGTTAGCAGTGGTTTAAAAGAAATCATATCACACACCAGGGAAATGAGACATCAGTCTGAGAGTGCCCTGATTCTGGAGTCTTTCAAGACATTATTGCACTCTAGGATTTTATTGACTAGTATAGATAAGGTTTGCATTGATTTGGACTGAATTTTTTACTCAGCACGAACTGACTATGACTATGTACATTCAACAGTTATTCCCAAAGAGTACAGCTTGTGTTTTAGAGAATATCATTCCCCATTCATTAAACAAGCATTATTTAATCCAAGTACTCTGATGTAGCATTGGTACAGAAATGAACAAAGCAGGTTGTCAGTCCTCATGGAGTGGCGTTATATTCAACCATAGTTCACGTTTATCACATACTTGCCATGAGCTAAGATCTTCTCATACATTGTTTCATTTGATTTTCATAAAAATATATGGTAAACAGGCTATAATTAGCCCCTGTTTTCTGCTAAAATACGATAAAACTTGAATTTGCACACTTTTTCATTCTAGTAAGATTGTATGCTTTTATTCTCCATCAGCTTCATTTAGTGGAAAGAGCAAAAATTTTGGATTTAGGCATTTCCCCACAGCTGTGAGATCTTTATCTAATTTCATCTCCTTTTTATATGGTAAATACAATGTAAATGTTTTACATAGAATTAAGGAAATAATAAACATAAAGTATTTATTAACGTATATATCCTACGATACTCATAATATCTAATACTGACTTCTGAATGTATTGTTGATAACAGCTATTTAGTGGGGAAAATATTTAACCAAATCTTAAATAGCTTACTCACTTGGATAATAGAGTTTATTAAAAATACAGTAAAAGGAAAACATACTATAGATTATTTCTATTCAGAAATTATTTCTGATTAAATGTTAGAACTTCTTGTTAATTTGTAAACATTCTTAACTCATAGCAACACAATATTTTCTGTAAGTAATACTTGTCTATTGATTCAAATGAATGCTTAAAAATGAAAACTATTCCCATATCCATATGTTTGCCTGATATTTATTCATCTACCTGTAATCAGTGAGGATAGATCAGTGGACTATATATTTGATTTGTAATATCTACTTGTAAATTTTTTAATTTTCTGATATATCTTAGGTAATTATTTTGAAATAAAAGTCAGTTGATGCTCGGTTTAGAAATCTACTACTTTGTATTTTTCTATCCATAAACGGGGTTTTCCAGATGGCACTAGTAGTAAAGAACCTGCCTGCCGATGCAGGAGACATAAGACATACAGGTTCGATCCCTGGCTTGGGAAGATCCCCTGGAGGAGGACATGGCAACCCACTTCAGTATTCTTCTCTGGAGAATCCCTAGGACAGAGCAACCTGGCAGGATACAGTTCATAGAGTCACAGAATCAGACACGACTGAAGCAACTTAGCACACATGTGCTGTGCTTGGTGTTTCAGTTTTGTCCGACCCTTTGTGACCTCGCGGACTGTAGCCTGCCAGATTCCTCTGTCCATGAGGATTTTCCAGACAAGAATACTGGAGTAGGTTGCTATATGTGAATTATATGACTTTCCTATGTGATTTGTTTAGAGGTTATTCACAAAAGCAAGTAGCCTGACAGATAATCAAATATTCCTGTTCCTCCTCTCTTTGAACAGACATGATTTTGTACTTTGTTGTGATGTTTCCATAAAGTAATGATCCAAGGAAAGTAATATCCAGACATTCATTCTTTGACTTTATTACACTTCATATATTTAAAGATTCCATTGCAAAGAAAACAATCATTCATATTTGGACTATCCAGCTTTCTTTATTGAAAAATGACAGTTTTTTCCTTTCATTATGTTTGATCTGTTAATGAAGACAAAAACATCAAATGCTCACCCTGAATTAAATTACTAAATTCTTCCCTGGTTTTGTACCATTATTTTGTATCTACATATATGTCTCAAGTTAAAGAGCTTTTCACTTATCTCATGAGGTAAAGCCAGTACATTAACTGTCTTGTAATTGCATTCCACTTGTAACTAAATTCTAACAAAATTTCTTTTTTTTTTCATTTTAAAATAAGAGATCACAGTAAGACAAATAACATCTCCTCTCTATCTTTTTTCCACCTCTCCTTAGATCCTTTATGCTTCTGGGAAGGTCTACATGATATTTTTTGTTGTGATAAGTTTTTGGTTTGCCTTTTATATGGCAAGTTTGTTCTTAGGTTCACTTGCTATATCCTATGAAGAAGAAAAGCAGACAGCTGCTGAAAAAGCTACGATTGATCAGGAATTTCAGAAGTCTTTACCAGAACTTCAAGAAGAAAAAATAACAGCAGAGGTATGGATTTTTTTTAAATGATCTTTTAGAGTCAGAATGTATCTTCTGAAGTCTTGGAGCATGTGTGTTCTAATAGATGTTCAATATCTATGTATGGTACATGATAAGGTCATAAGTGATTTTAGTAAAAGAGCTTACTTTTACTACATAACATTCTTTTCTGAGTGTGGTGTGAATAAGAGTGACCGTTTTAATATATACAATATTTAATATATACAATATTAAACATTAATGACCATTAGTGATAAGAGTGACCATTTTTTGGTCAATATATACAATATTCTTGTTCCAACATGCATATTACTACTGCTAATAAACTGCAGATGTGTATATATATATATATACACACACTATATATATTATATAAATTATATTATATATATAATAAACTATGGGTATATATATATGTATATATGTATTTGAACTCGTAATGCAGTACACACTTTTTTTTCCCTCAAAATGCAGGCATAGTTTATTAACTTAAACTTTCTTCATGCAGCACACTAGAATTGACTTTGGAAATTTTCAGTGTTCAACTCAAAAGTGATAGCACCTTCCACAATTTAGAAGCTAGAAAGTACTAAAACCATGGATGTAAGTATAGTAGTGAAGTTGTAAAAAGAGAAAAAAAATAATGACTTTCTGGCTCTTTCAAGAGGAAATGCACCGTCCATCCTGGCTTAAGAAGTTATTTTATCTGTGTAGTAATTAAGTTCATAATAAGTAAAACAATGCAGTTTTACTCTAATTTTCACTTACCCTGGTGTTCTGTTTGAATGTACTTTTAGATGTTTAGCTTCATAGCAAAAGATCTGGTCTACAAATCTAAAAGTATTGGCAGAAGTTATATTAAAGTTTTAGAAAATTGTCTTTAAAAAAATCTAAATTCTGCTGTAAGTGTGCAAAAGGGGAGAACAGACCCCCAGAAAGCAGCCAGAAGCAGCTTTCTTATATTGCTCAGGACTTGGCTGTCTTACACCTCTTCCTAGGCTTAGCTCCATCACCTGGTATCCCTCCCCTGAGCTGTCCAGGTGTGTGGTGGGCAGGGGATAGAGCAGCCTGAGGGGGTGGCACTCATGCCCATTCTGAGGTGCTGCTCCCTTCCCCGGTGTTGGGAGGTGCCCCACTGCCTCAGAGTTTGTCCTTTGGAAGGTGCTCAGCCCAGAGTGGTCACAAGCAAGTGCAGTGCTCCCGCACACTGACCTGGTTACAGGCCCCTCCCTTGTGAGAAGGGAGCCATGCCTTGCCTTCTCTTCCACCCCTCTGCGTTTGTTACTATTTTCACTCTTGACACTTGCTAATGAAGACTGTCTACATGGGAAGAAGTATTTGAACTACATTTTCTAGTAGATGTGAAAACGACAGATTGAGGGATCAAAGGATGGAAGAGAACTGCATCTTGCTTATCCCTCATATAGAAAAGATTTTTAAAAATGGTGGAAAAGGGCCACGATTCACTCTGGCATGTGTGATATGACTGGCTAAGAAATTCATTAATCCCAAAGGCCTCTGCTGGACCAAAAGGGAAAAATGATAACTCTCTATTAACTAGCTCTCTCATTAAGTTGTGATCAGTGAAGAAACTCAAGAAAAGTCATTCCGCTAAAAAGTAGGGCCTGAATGACATAATGTAGGATCCTACCAAATGACAAGTTATTGATAGATACATATATCTATGAGGTCAGTGCATACCCCTGAAAGAAGAAGCAATTGTAGATGGTATAAAGAAAGCATGTATATTAATAAAAAGAAGCTATTGAGTATAGCCATTATATCACTCATGAGGAAGTCACAGATAAATTGCAAAGCTTTCTGTCTCTAGAAATGAGTCTGAGATACTACAGATTGAATGATTGTAGTCCGAATGATATGTGGAATGTATAATTTGTTTTGAAGTGGCATTTCAAATGACAAGAGCTACACACAGGTGTATATTGTCACCCTGCTTATTTAACTTATATGCAAAGTACCTCATGAGAAATGGTGGAGTGGACGAAACACAAGCTGGAATCAAGATTGCTGCGAGAAATATCAATAACCTCAGATATGCAGATGACACCACCCTTATGGCAGAAAGTGAAGAGGAACTAAAAAGCCTCTTGATGAAAGTGAAAGAGGAGAGTGAAAAAGTTGGCTTAAAGCTCAACTTCAGAAAATGAAGATCATGGCATCCGGTCCCATCACTTCATGGGAAATAGATGGGGAAACAGTGGAAACTGTCAGACTTTATTTTTTGGGCTCCAAAATCACTGCAGATGGTGACTGCAGCCATGAAATTAAAAGACACTTACTCCTTGGAAGAAAAGTTATGACCAACCTAGATAGCATATTCAAAAGCAGAGACATTACTTTGCCAACTAAGGTCTGTCTAGTCAAGGCTATGGTTTTTCCAGTAGTCATGTATAGATGTGAGAGTTGGACTATGAAGAAGGCTGAGCGCCAAAGAATTGATGCTTTTGAACTGTGATGTTGGAGAAGACTCTTGAGAATCCCTTGGACTGCAAGGAGATCCAACCAGTCCATTCTAAAGGAGATCAGTACTGGGATTTCTTTGGAAGGAATGATGCTAAAGCTGAAACTCCAGTACTTTGGCCACCTCTTGCGAAGGGTTGACTCATTGGAAAAGACTCTGATGCTGGGAGGGATTGGGGGCAGGAGGAGAAGGGGACGACCGAGGATGAGATGGCTGGATGGCATCACTGACTCGATGGACATTAGTCTGAGTGAACTCCGGGAGTTGGTGATGGACAGGGAGGCCTGGCGTGCTGCCATTCATGGGGTTGCAAAGAGTCGGACACAACTGAGCGACTGAACTGAACTGAACTGAACACACAGATATATCCAAGAGCACTATTCTTCTCTTATTTCAGATGAGATGCCCTATTAACTCTGCCTGTGAAAGAGTATTTCGTAATTTCCCAATATCTCCATTCATTTGGCTATTCTGGACCACATAAACCCTTTCTGGATTTAAATAAAGTCTTTCAATTATGAAAGATTTCTTTTCCTGGAAGAGTACTAGAACATTTTGTCATGCAAAACTTTCCTGGGAAAATGAGAGTAAAAGTCATTTTTACCAGATACATTTTCTTTTTCATTTTTACACATAAGAACATGCTGGCGAATAAAGAACTTTAAATGAAACATACTGAGTACTCTTTAGGTGACTGATTTAACACTCAGCAAATTCTAATTCCTATGTTGAAACTACAGGGAAATTGCGTATGTGTTTCATATTCTCACATTACAAGAAAACAATAGATTATATTGGATAAAATCACAGTTTTGCAGTCAGATTAATATAGATTTCAATCCATTTTAGCTGCTTACTAGATTTATGGTATTTGCCAAGTATGTTAACCTTTCTTTGTTGTTGTTGTTACTCAGTCACTCAGTCAGGTCCAACTCTTTGCAACCCCATGGACTGCAGCACACCACGCTTCCCCATTCTTCACTATTTCTTGGAGTTTGCTCAAACTCATGTCCATTGAGTCGGTGATGCCATCCAGCCATCTCATCTTCTGTCACCCCCTTCTCCTCCTGCCTTCAGTCTTTCCCAACATCAGGGTCTTTTCCACTGAGTTGAATCTCCACATCAGGTGAAAGTATTGAGACTTCAGCTTTACCATCAGTCCTTCTCTAATGAATAATCAGGGTGGATTTCCTTTCAGATTGACTGGTTTGATCTTATTGTAGTCCAGGAGACTCTCAAGAGTCTTCTCCCGCACCACAGTTTGAAAGCATCAATTCTTTGGCGCTCAGCCTTCTTTATGGTTCAACTCTCACATCTGTATATGACTACTGGAAAAACCATAGCTTTGAATATATGGACCATTATCAGCAAAGTAATGTGTCTGCTTTTTATATGCTGTCTAGGTTTGTCAAAGCTTTTCTTCTAAGAAGCAAGTGTATTTTAATTTCACGGCTGCAGCCACAGTGGTTTTGTAGCCCAAGAAAATAAAGCCTGTCACCATTTCCATTTTGTCCCCATCTATTTGCCATGAAGTGAGGGGACCGGATGCCATGATCTTTGTTTTTGGAGTTTTGAGTTTTCAGCCAGCTTTTTAACTCTCCTCTTACACCTTCATCAAGAGGCTCTTTAATTCCTCTTCACTTTCTGTCATTAGGGTGGCATCCTCTACATATCTGAAGTTAGCCATTCTAAACCTCAGGTTCTTCATCTGTAAGGTGTATATTATAATATCTGTCATAAGTTGTGAGATTCAAATTAAGTAAATGCTTGTAAAGCACTTAGCACTGCTTAGAGTATACTAAGCAACTGAAAAAATGGTATTGATTAATTATAGGAAACATAGGAAGACAACTGCAAGAAGGCACAGCGGTCCGTATGGAGAATACTCATCAATATGAAACTCTCAAGTCTTTGTGTCCCCTTTTTAGGGATAGCTAAAATAATAATAATGACAATAATAATAATAGTATATAATATTCATTGTCAGCTATGTGCCAGGAGAAGAGAGTGGCAGAGAATGAGATGGTTAAATAGCATCGCCAATCAATGGACATGACTTTGAGCAAATTGGGGGAGGTAGTGAAGGATAAGGAAGCCTGGCATGGTGCGGTCCCTGTGGTCGCAAAGAGTCAGATATGACTTAGCGACTGAACAACTTCATGTGCCAGACACATAAATAGTGTCTTCACGAATTCTTAATTTAATTATTATCGAGGAGTTCCAGTTGCAAAATTTCATCTATATTTCTAGGTATTTGACTTCTTGACAGTGAGAAAGAGAACACATTTTTCATCATTGTTCTAGAGAATCAACACTGAAACCTTATTATTCCATCAGTTACACAGTTTCTAGGTGAAATTTGTCGATGAATTCTCAGTTATTGGCAAAACTTCAGAAAAAATCAGATATACACAACAGCAGCAATGTAGGTATTAAAAAATATGTGCCCATATAAAATGATAATCTTAGAATCTATATAATTAAATAAAACATCATTGACAATTTTCTGTATTAGGCATTGTATTAAACATTGGAGATTTAAAAATTAGTGAGTACAAATACACTGTCTATCTTCATGAAGCTAGTGGTCTAATGGGGAGATAAACTATAAAATTATTATTGCGAATCTGTAATGGGACCACCAGGTATTGTGTTTCCTGATGTTTTAAAATAGGAAACGTGAAACACCCCAATATATTCTTGCCAAAATCTGCACTATCTAATAAGCTTCTAAATCTAATCGTCTCTTTCTAGAGACTGTAAGAGAGAAGAATGCATTAAATTACACTAAAAAGACATAATCTGCCAAATTAAGAATGTGGAAAATTCTATGAGTGATTCAGTATTTTTAACAAATCATGTAGGATAAATAAAATGAAAAACCTTAATCAACAGAACTACACCAAAAAAAGTTTTATTTTTTTTGTACTTTGATTGGAACAAATTAACTATAATAGAATGTTTCTGAGTAATGAAAGAAAATTGAGCATGATCTAGGTACTGGATAATATTAAGGAATTACTAATTTTCCTTGATTTTGGTAATGGTGTTGTGATTATTTTTTTAAAGAGCTTACCCTGAAATTTTATGATGTATGAAATTTGTTTTACAATACTTCAGGAAAAAAGTAGGGTGGGTAATACATGAAAAATGGAAAGTATAATGTCATTAGTGGTTGAAGCAACCTATTGGGTACCTGGTGAGTATTATTACTCCCTAAAAAAATTAAATGAAAATGTGGAAGGTGCCATAAAAATGAGAAACATAGTGTTTGAGAGCCTTTAATAAAGGATTTCTCTGAGCCAGAAAAGGTTTTTATGAGGACCTGGCACTTGAGTTGAGATCTGAAGAATGAGTCCTTGCTCTCCGGTGAGCAGGAACAGGATGAGTTAGAGAATGAAATACGACATTGTGGTTTCGGAAAGGAGAGTGAGCCTGAGTCCAAGATGAACGTTCCAGGTGTTCATTGCTTAACACCAGAAGTATGACTGAGTTCTTCCTTATTAATAGCTCCTTTCCAGAGAAAATTGAAACCAGTGCTGAGAAGAATCTTAGCCCCTTCTTCCAGTCTAATTTTAACATTGGATTGTCTAAAATTCAGGCATATGCCCTTATTAGCTATTATACTTTCAAAAAGGAGATTTTTTTTCCATCATAGTCCTCTCAATTTGCATTATAAAATAGCAATATCTTTAGTAGTTAGTAAACTTATGAGCACTTATTCAATATTTTTGAAAGGCTCAATTGAGGTAAATATATTACTAGACTGATAATGTAGTTTGTTCATTTTATATCCTAAAGTATATCCTTGCATGTGTGCATGCTAAGTCGTTACAGTTGTTTCCAACTCTTTTGACCATATGGACTGTAGCCCACCAGGCTCCTCTGTCCGTGGGATTACCCAGGCAAGAATACTGGAGTGGATTGCCTTGCTCTCCTCCAGGGGATCTTTCTGACCTAGGGATCAAACCCACATCTCTTAAGTCTCCTGCATTGGCAGGTGGGTTCTTTACCACACACCACCTGGGAAGCTCAAATGTATTCACTGCTGCTGCTGCTGCTAAGTCGCTTCAGTCATGTCTGACTCTGTGCGACCCCATAGACGGCAGTTCAAGCTAAATCAGTAAAGAATTGAGCCTTGACTGTATCAACAATAATATTATTACCCTCCCCACTCCCCTGCCCCTCCAACCACGGATGATTATCTTTACTGGATTGTTCTTTGATGTAAATTCATCATTGTCACTATCAGAAGCAGCTCTGTGAGAAATAATTCCTCAGTATTAAGATTATAGGAGAGGATATCATTAATGATATGATGGAATATCTTTATGAAGAAACACCTGGCAAATTCCTCTTGGACTTTAATAACAGAAAAATTATAGTTCTGTTGGATTTTAATTCATAGAAATTTGGAATTATATAAATTACCACATATTTTACGTAGCCTTGTAAATCAGCTAAGAAAATACTTTCTGGAATAAGCATGGTTTAGATAAATAAGCTTTGCATCCTGAGCTTTTGCTTATTTTTTCAATTAAGAAAAAAGTGAGGCAACAGAGATCTATAGACTTAAAGAACCTGTCATTTTTCTGATGGAATTCAGTATGTAGTGGAGCTGGTTTTTACCTCTTTGAGCTCTAGTTTTGAAATTAGGGGGAACCTGACTGAAACCGAGTGAGATGAATTTGATGATTTCCTTGATCTCTCTTCTGGGACTTCAGATAGACCACAGCAGAGCCTGCCAGCCAGGGTGTTCTGGGTTATCAGTGAACCTCAACCATTAATTCCCTCGTGCCCATGCCAGTTATCCTTATTCAAAAGATACCTCACCTATGTAAATTTATTCACTGGTGGCTCAGATGGTAAAGAAATCTGCCTGCAATGAGGGAGACCCGGGTTTGATCCCTGGGTCAGGAAGATCCCCTGGAGAAGGGAATGGCTTCCCACTCCAGTATTCCTGCCTGGATAATTCCATGGACAGAGGAGCCTGGTGGGCTACAGTCTATGGGGTCAGAAAAAGTCAGACACACCTGCGTGACTAACACACACTCTTTCACCTGTTAAGCTCACCTATTTACCAAATTAACAAACATACAAATATTATTATTCTTTGTGTGTGCTGAATGTAAAAATCATTGGGAGTCCTATGGTGCAATATCACCTACCCCTTGTCAATTACTTACAGTTTACATTCAAAAACAAAATTTACTCATGATCACTAGAAACCTGTGGGGCCATACTTGTGATAATTATGAATGTGTAGAATTTGTAACACCTACATCAAAACCTTAGAGTTTTGAGTGCCTTTCCAATGCAAGGGTTCTTTTAAACTTTGTAACTGTATCAGCCAAACAGGATGTCTTAAAACCATTATACCAGAGACAAGAGGGACAGAAAGAAATGATTTCTTTTGGGGATTATTATGTGTGTTCTAATCAGACTCATCCTTTAAAATTCATTCTGTTACCTGATATTACATGAGACATATTTTATCATCTCAATACCAAATAATTTGATTTAATCAAGAGAGTTTATGAAGTCATAGTTAACATATCTTCAAGTAAAAAATATATAAGGTGTTAGAGAAATGTAAGGTGTTAATGTTCAGTAGCATATCTGCCAACTGGATGTTCCACAATAATTCTAAACTGGACATTGAATTCTTTGTCAAATATGGGTAATAGCACTAACATTCTCTAGTTTACTCCTTTTATAGTTGACCTCATAGTATAACGTGATTTGGTTGACTTACAAGTAATGTAGATGTATTTTCCAAATAATCCTGAGTCAGTTTAATAGTACATATAGTGGGACTTCTCTGAAAGGCTAGTGGTTAGGACACTTGCTTCCACTGCAAGTGCAATGGTTTGATCCCTGGTTGGGGTACTAAGATCTCTCATGCCACACAGCAAAAAAAAAGTACCTATAGTGTAAAAAGTGGCAAATTATGGAACCCAGAAAGGTTTTTGGAAGTAAGAATCGGCATTTTTAAGGTTATAAACCTTCTTATAACTATAGTCTTGAATCTACAAAGGGGAGAAGCCAGCATTAGACTCATCAAATTTCTTTTTAGACCAAGACCATGCAAATAGAAATGAAGAAAAGATCATCAACTTCTATGATTACTTCTTTGGATGCATTGGATGATGCTACTGTCAGCCATAAAGAAGGTAAAGTAAAAAATATTTAGACTTGATGAAAGGTATCATTCGTATAATTCACTTTTAAGAAATCCTCCAGTTTCTTCAGAATTTTAGTTGATAATAACTGAAGACTATTAGGGTTAACAGTACTTTAAAATTTTATAAGCATAATGTTTTAAACACTGGAAAAGGCCACCAAAAACTGCCAAGGAATTTTCTTTAACACTGAAAATGACATGAGCATTTTAACTAAAAATACAGGTTGGAGTATATAACATTAACATATTAAGGCTCCTTTTATACTTGTCTCTACTTTTAATATATATATAACCAGTAATCATTATTATAGACAATATTTAAAGACATTATTTTGTAAAGCATATAAATCTAAAATTATAGTACTCTCAGTTATATTCTATATTAGTTTTTCTTTAGAAGTACTCCTATATTTTAATTCTGGTACATAATTTTTTCATTTTCATTTGTCTAACTCAACAAGCGTGAGCAAAATAGAGGAAATTTACTTTGCTCTGATTTTCATTAATTCAAAATATTTCTGTTTGCTATTTCAAAATCAAAAGTCTAGGTTATAACCTCCCTTTGCATGCAAAAGTAAAATTTTTCTACTAATTAGATGCTTAATGCTTAAACAATTAACTCATGTATAATTTTCTGTTTTTTCAGTTTCAGAGCTTAAAAAATCCGGGCAGAGATGCCCATTTTGTTGGTATAGATTTGCTAAAACTTTCTTGATCTGGGATTGTTCTCCCTGTTGGTTAAAATTGAAAGAGTTTATTCACAGGATTATAATGGACCCATTTACAGATCTTTTCCTTATCATATGCATAATTCTAAACATAAATTTTTTGGCCTTGGAACACTATCCAGTGAGTCTGGAAACCAGCAATATTCTCAGCATTGGAAACGCGGTAAGGCTCTCATTGTAAGCTATTTTCTCCTGCAATTTCAGCTTTGGTTTAGTCACCATTATCCTCATTATTTTACTTTATAACTCCAAAATGTTGCAAATACATTGTAGGAGTAGTAAATGAGCTACTGTTTTCATGCTTTCTTACCTTTCCAAGCCCTCCTTTGTAAATGTTCTTATCTTTGAATAGACTTCTAGCTAGAGTCTGTTTAAATTTAAGATTTCCAGCTAGCTGCAATGCCGTCAAGTTAAATAGAAATTATGTATTTCCTCTCCTATCTCAAATATCCCCTGTCTTAACATGGTAGCCCCTAGATCACAAGGGCAGAGGTGAAATAGCAGAGTGAATAACAGTGAATAACAAGTTCTTCACTGCCACTTGAATTTTGAATCCTGTTACAACTGAACCTACCTAGAAAGTGAAAGTGAAGTAGCTCAGTCGTGTCTGACTTTTTGCAACCCCATGGACTGTAGCCTACCAGGCTCCTCCCTCCATGGGATTCTCCAGGCAAGAATACTGGAGTGGGGTGCCACTTCCTTTTGCAACCCCATGGACCATAGCCTACCAGGCTCCTCCCTCCATGGGATTCTCCAGGCAAGAATACTGGAGTGGGGTGCCACTTCCTTCTTCAGGGGATCTTCCCGACCCAGGGATCAAACCCTGGTCTCCCGCATTGCAGGCAGATGCTTTAACCTCTGAGCCACCAAGGAAGCCCTACCTTAGATTGGAGCTTATCTTTGTGGCAAGGTATTTTTGAAATTCACCTATCTTTTTTTTTCCATGTAAAAAAAGGCAAAAGAAAAATCATTCCATGAGTTTAAAAAACAAGTCATATTCAATCCATTTTGTTCAATCTATATTGCACAATTTTGTTTGCTTTTATTGCTGTTGTTTAGTTGCTTGTAACTAAACAACAGAATAGTAGGCTTTTCTGGTGGCTCAGATGGTAAAGAATCCGCCTGCAATGCTGGAGACCTGGGTTTAGATCCCCTGGAAAAGGACAGAGCAACCCACTGCAGTACTCTTGCCTGCAGAATCCCTATGGACAGAGGAGCCTGGCGGCTTACAGTCCATGGGGTCGCAAAGAGTCAGACACGACTGAGTGACTAAACACAGCATAGCACAGTTGCTTGATATTAATACGGTCAGTTGTTACCAATTTTGAACTATATATTTATTTGCTACCAAAACAATAATTTAGTTATTTCTGCCAGTATAGTTTTCAAATGACAGTTTTCATAGGTTTACCTTTTTTTAGATCATCTATATTTTTAAATTTTTATTTTATATTTTTAAAAATTAAATATCTTAATATGTACTCTTTATCCCCAAAGGAACTATTCAAAATGAAAATATTTTCACTCTCAAATATTCTTTTGTTTTCTTCCAAGATGGTTTTTATTAAAGTAATTGAAGATTCCATATACAATGTTTGACATTAGATTGTCAAACAAAATGTATGAATCTGTCCTTGTGATGCAGACTCCAAAACTAATCATATTTTGACAGAGAAAATATGAAGAAAGTGACAGTGAAAATTTATTTTGTGTATGAGGGATCTGATAGAGCTATTGGAATCATATTCTTATCCCTCTGTTTTGTTTTATTTAGGTGTTTATTGGAATTTTCACAACAGAAATGATTTTTAAAATAATTGCCATGCATCCATATGGATATTTCCAAGTAGGCTGGAACATTTATGATAGCCTAATTGTGTTCCATGGTTTAGCAGAACTTTACCTAATAAGTTTTCATGGACTGGCTATTTTGCGATCATTCAGGGTGGTAAGTAGAATACAAGACCTAAATTTTATTTTATAAAAATTCACTTCAGTTTTCTCAGACATAAAGTGGGAATAATAGTAATACCTATCCTGTTGATATGTTGGAAATATTATATGAAATAATTCATATATAACAAGATTAGAAAGTAACCCAGAAAAGAATAACTAGTCTCTAATGCTGTTTGGCCCGGGCATTAAAAGAAATAAGCCATATATACAGTGAATTTGAGATATAGTTCTATAAAGCAGGGTCAGGATTACTGAGTCAGTTTTGAGAAGCAGGGTAATACAGAGTCCCAAAATGAATGCCAATGTATAAATAAAGAATTAGAATCAGGTGAGTATATCTAAATGTAGAATGGAAAATTTTGTAAAAGAGGCACTGTCAGGCTAATAGAATGTTGCTATGAAGGTTATTAAGTCAGAGTCAATATATGCCTAAAATGATGGTAGTAAAAACATCAGAAAACTAAGCAAAAAAATAATGTTATTAGAATAATATTTATGGAAATGTGGGGTATTTGATAAATAATCTACTATCTTATTCTGTTAACAAGTTGAATGAATGTAGCAGAAATGAGAACAATTAGGTAGATTTAATCTCATCCAATGGAGAAGGTGATGGCACTCCACTCCAGTTCTCTTGCCTGGAAAATCCCATGGACAGAGGAGCCTGGTAGGCTGCAGTCCATGGGGTCGCTGAGGGTCGGACACAACTGAGCAATTTCACTTTCCCTTTTCACTTTCATGCATTGGAGAAGGAAATGGCAGCCCATTCCAGTGTTCTTGCCTGGAGAATCCCAGGGATGGGGCAGCCAAGTGGGCTGCCATCTATGGGGTTGCACAGAGTCAGACACAACTGAAGTGACTTAGCAGCAGCAGTAGCAATCTTATCCAAATAATTCTTCAGAACCCTGTCTTTATCCATAGGCTTATCTAATGAGTAAGGGGAAAATATAAAAGTTGTATTTATTGAGTTTATAAATGAAGCAAGACTGGGAAATACAGACAATATAATAAAAGATTGTATCAAAATATCTGAAAGGCTAGTAACAGGTTGAACCTAAGATGATTAAGTTTTACACAGGTAAGTGTTAAGTATTAACCCTTGAGTCCCAAAAGCCAACTACATACCAGAAAAATTTGGGGAAGGTATAGCACATACAAAAACAATATGTGGATTTTAAATGCCTCAAATATTGAAGTGATTTTGTGCCATGTGAATAAAAATTTTTAAATCTAGTGATTAAGTGAAATATTTAGACTAAACCTAGAATGTTTCATTTGGTCTCTCATATTAATTTTAAAGGTAAATACACAATAGTATTCTTGCCTGGAAAATCCCATGGACAGAGGAGTCCATGGGGTCACAGAGTCAGACACAACTGAAGTGACTTAGCACTCATGCATACAATAGAACTATCAATGGACTTCAATGGACCCTTGAGACTTTTCCAATATCATCTATATGTTGAAATGTGGGAAAATAGTCAATATATTTTGGCAAAGGAAAATAAAGACTGGATACTTGCTTTACCAGATATTAAAACAAAACTAGAGTAATTATAAATAGTATTATATTGAATAAAATGGGAATTGACAGATCATTAGAAAGTATACTTCAATTTAGTGTAAAAAACTATAGTATATGTAAGTGTATTAAACATTGTATATAAACTGAATTTTCAGTGCTTAGTATTAAGAATGTTCAAAAGTAAATATTACATTAGAGACTACACACGTTTATGTGTATGATGCTAATAAAAATTTTAAATGTACATTGTAATTAATAGTGACTAGAGTTTTTGTCTTTTTTCCCCTTATTTTTGTTGTTTTTACATTGCTCTATCAGTTACGAATTTTTAGATTGGGAAGATACTGGCCAACATTTAAGATTCTGATGCTGACTCTTTGTAACTCAATTGTGGCCCTGAAAGATTTGGTCCTGCTGTTGTTCACGTTTATATTCTTTTCTGCTGTGGTTGGCCTAAACCTGTATGGTTCAAATTATAAAAAATATGTCTGCAACATAAATGAAGATTGTCAGCTTCCACACTGGCACATGCATGATTTCTTCCATTCCTTCCTGAATGTATTCCGGATTCTCTGTGGAGAGTGGATAGAGACTTTATGGGATTGCTTTAAGGTAGCAGGCCAAGTCAGTTGTATTCCTTTCTACATGATGGTGATTCTAATTGGAAAATTATTGGTAAGTAATCCATGCTGGAAAACTTTCCTTGAAAAACTTATGTATGGTAGTCTGGCATTTTCATAATGTAGACTTATGGAAGCCAGTGGTCTACAACTGTGCTGTCTGACATGGAAGCCTTTAGCCGCATGTGGCTATTTATCAGTTAAAACATGAGCAGTCCACTTTGAGATATGTCATAAGTGTAAAATACCCACTGAATTTGAAATCTTCAGTTCAGTTCAGTTCAGTTCAGTCGCTCAGTCATGTCCAACTCTTTGCGACCCCATGAACCGCACCACGGCAGGCCTCCCTGTCCATCACCAACTCCCAGACTCCACCCAAACTCATGTCCATTGTGTCGGTGATGTCATCCAATCATCTCATCCTCTGTTGTCCCTCTCTCCTCCTGCCCTCCCCACAGAAAGAATATAAATGATTTCATTAATAATTCTTATATTGAAAGTGCTTCCTAGGTGGCACTAGTGGTAAATAATCCAGTTGCCAGTGCAGGAGACACAAGAGATGCAGGTTCAATCCCTGGGTTGGAATGATCCCCTGGAGAAGGCAATGGCACCCCACTCCAATATTCTTGCCTGGAAAATCCCATGGATAGAGGAGTCTGGTGAGCTACGGTCCATGGCGCC
Organism: Neotragus moschatus; assembly: GCA_006410615.1. NCBI lineage: Eukaryota > Metazoa > Chordata > Mammalia > Artiodactyla > Bovidae > Neotragus > Neotragus moschatus. The sequence goes on along the minus strand of SJYA01000315.1, from coordinate 775,576 downwards.
ATCAGGAGTTGGACATGACTGAAGTGAAAACATTTTAATTATAATATCTTTATACATTTAGTTGAATAAAATGTATTAGTGAAGCTAATTTCACCTGTTTTTGTTTATACTTTTAATGTGGCTGCTGGAAAATTGCATACATGATGTTCATCATATTTTCATTGGTTATAATCTGCTAGTCAAAGTAGCTTTGGTTTTATGTGGGAGGCAGTTGTTAATGTAGACTCTCAGACCCCGTTCCAGACCTGTGAAAGTGGAATCTACATTTTAACAATATCCCTAGGTGATTTGTGTACACATTAAATTTTAAGAAGCACTTAAATGTAGCACTGGTTGTCAAATTTGACTGCACATTGGAGTTACTTGGAGAACTAATAAAAATAAGCTAATGTCTTGGATTCATTCCCAGAGATTCCGACTTTATTGTTATGTGGATATAGCTTAGTCATCAAGATTTAAAAAAAAAAATCATTTGATTAAATTGTGCAGCAAATTTTGAAAACCACTGATCTTTGAAACTATCATACATTAACTAAGAGGAAACACTTTCACTCCTAAATTTCCAGTAATCGGAGTGATTACATTAATTAAAGTTATCTTATACTTCTTCTAGGGCTTCCCTTGTGGCTCAGCTGGTAAGGAATCTGCCTGCAATGCAGGAGACCTGAATTTGATCTCTGGGTTGGGAAGATGCCCTGGAGAAGGGAAAGGCTACCCACTCCAATATTCTGGCCTGGACAATTCCATAGACTGTGTAGTCCGTGAGGTCACAAAGAGTCAGACACAAATGAACAGCTTTCACTTTCATAATTCTTCTCAGGAAAAAAAAATGGCTTATAAGATATATTTGTTCTTATTGGGAAAAAAAGAGAATCAATATTTACTTTTCACTCCTTAGTCACAGAGATCAAGTGGATCTCCCAAAAGATAGGAACAAAAAAAAAAATCACAGGGTAATATCCATTGTATCAGTGCATTTCTCATTGCATTTATTTACCCTGGATCTACACCTGTCCTAAGTACATACTGACACTGTGTTTAATTGTTCACGTACTTGTCTATCTTCCTTATTAAGCTAGAACTTCCATGAAGAAAGGGATCACAAGTTCCATAAAGTGGTTGCATTTTACAGTGTTACACAGTTCTTTCTTTACATCACAGCATTTTCAACTTAATTTTCAGTCTTTCAACACTCACAGCATATGTATATATGCACAATACGGAGTGTGTGTACATGTCTAAGATATAAGAACTGTTAGGTTGTAAGCTCTTAAAAATACAAGTGTTGTTTTATAATTTTTCCTTTCCAAATCCTGACATAGAAATCTTTCATTCATTCCATAATTAATTGATTTTTCAACAAATATTTCATACTTTATCATGTACTTTGTGCTTTGCATTGCTTCCTTGGGTGGCTCAGACGGTAAATGCTCCCAATGCCGGAGACCGGGGTTCAATCCTCGGGTCGGGAAGATTCCCTGGAGAAGCAAATGGCAACCCACTCCAGTACTCTTGCCTAGAAAATTCCATAGATGGAGGAGCCTGATGGGCTACAGTCCATGGGGTCACAAAGAGTCGAATACGAATGAGTGACTTCACTTCAGTTATCTACTGAAGAGAAAAAATGGTTCTAACTCATGTGAAGCTTATAGTCATGAAATTCTTACTTAACATCCTTTTCTTTTTTCTCCCTGTGAACAATACTTAACCAAACAAAGGAAAAAGAAACAACCAACAACCGGAAATTATGCTTGTTCTTGCTCTTCGTCCTTTGAGAATGATAGAGATGTTATAAGGTAGTTTCTACAAGGCCCATGGAGCCCCTGCCCAGATTCTGTATAAATAAACCTGGATAGCAAAATGGGACACTAGTGGACTAACAGTCAAGCTAGTCTGAAGGTGCTGTTTTTCAGTCGCCCAGTCGTGTCAGACTCTTTGCAATCTCGTGGATTGCAGTCTGCCAGGCCTCCCTGTCCCTGGCCTGTCCCAGGCCACCATCTCCTGAAGTTTGCTTTAGTTCGTGTCCGTTGCATTGGTGATGCCATACTGACATTGAATCATTGTCTTTTCAGTTTTCAGTTTTTCAGCCATCGAGATTCTGTCATTGTAGGGTTTAGAAAATATATGTTAGTTGTTCAGCGAGATCTTACCTGTAAGAAATTTCCAATTCTGAGCCAAGTGTTTAACCCTCCATTTTATTTTTTACACCAAACTATGGCTGCAGTTAAGATAATTTATTTTATGACTTTATTATCTGCAAAAGTATTTTTATTTTTCCTCAAGTGAGTCTTATTTGAGCTTTCTATATTCCTAAGAGATAAAAGGATTTCGTTATTGAGACGTAAAGGTAATCCATTAGACTTGAACACAATTTGGTGGGTACCTCATAATATTTTAGGTGTATATGTGCATAAGAAACTCAGCAATTATCAGTGCTTGAGAATTCGTCTCTTCAGATAGATCCAAAATTCTGTAAGATATTTTAACAAATGAATGTTGCAGATATTCATATACTTAATTATTTTATTTTATGTACTCATAAATTGTTGGTATAAGAATTTCTACTGTATTTTCCCTTTAAAAATAATATGTAAAGCATAAAGTAATTTAAATTTCCAAAAGCTCAAATATTTGAAGAGAAGAGAGATAACTTCCATATGGACAAAATGCCTAAATTATTACTTTAAAAGAATAATCACTGTATCTCTAATTATCTCTAATCTTATAATCTAAAATTATAATTTATACTCTACAAAAAGAAACAAAATAAAAATCTAATTCTCTGGAAATCGGACATAGCTTGATCTTATTTCTCAGTGATAGTAAAGGTTGAAATATACACTATCTTCGAATTCAAAATAATTTGCAAATATTAGGAGTGATCCTTCCATTACTCATTTCTTTCTTATTTGACTAAACTTATTACCACAGAGAATCAACTAACCTACCCAAACCCTGTGCTTGCACATCACAAGGAAATTAGGTGTGGACTTCAAAACTAGGGATAGCTCTCTCCCCAGGAGAGTCTCATGAATTTGCAGAACCCATGAAGATGTCATTATATATCTTTCCGAGTTAGGTTGATGTGAATTCAGCCACATGGAGTAGCAGTTGATTTTCTCACCTTGGGAGACTCTGCCTGGCTTAGTAGAAAAGAAAACAAACTGGAGTAAGACAGACTTAAGTTCAACCTCTGTGATCTTTGACACTTGGCATCTGCAAGCTTTGAGGTTTTCATCTGTAAAGGAGAAACAAATGATATTCCATAGAACCTTGTAACCTCTTGGCTATCCAAATTCCTAACACAGCAACTGATCCTCTGTAGTGAGTAAGAACTGAATCGCCTAAACAGCATCACAGTGTGTATGCTGTTTTCAGATTGCAGGCCAGCTTTTTAAAAATATTTGTTGTTGTTGTTGTTTGAAAGAAAACAAAAAATGAGATGCATTTAGCTTCATTTACTTCCTCATTCAGATACTTTACCTGTTTCTGGCGTTGATCATCTCATTTAGTTCATACAAGCCTGCAACAACTGATGAAGAAAATGATGAAGCAAAAAATCTCCAGCGTGCAATGGCAAGAATTAAAAAAGGAATAAATTATGTGCTTTCTAAAATATTATGCAAAAAACAAAATGTTCTAAAGGAAACAGTGGACAATATAAGTGACGTCTATGTTAAAGAGAATATTTCTGACCATACTCTCTCTGAATTGAGCAACACCCAAGATTTCCTCAAGGATAAGGAAAAAAGCAGCGGCACAGAGAAAAACACAATGACGGAAAATGAGAATCAGTCACTAATCCCCAGTCCCAGTGTCTCAGAAACCGTACCAATTGCTTCAGAAGAATCTGATATAGAAAATCTGGACAATAAGGAGATTCAGAGCAAGTCAGGTGATGGAAGCAGCAAAGAGGTAAGTTGTTTTAACATTATGGTGGCATACTGTTGATTGATGGCATTGTTGACAAGTGAAGCAATGCTGAAGTTCCAAAGTTAGATTATTATCCATTCAGTCCTAGCTGCAACACTTCTCCTGATTTTCTGCTCCTGATCGAGTTTCTTAAACTTCCTAAGTTTCTTCATCTGTGAATGAGGATAAAATGGTATCTATTTCTCAGAAGAGATAGAATGATTAAGAAAAATAGTTCAATAGTGCATAGAATAATGTCTAAAATATGGAAGCACTTAGCAAACATTAGATAACATAATTGTAACTTTTTCAGTTAATGGGGTGATAAAAAGCATATTGAAGAAACCTAGATTTCTATAATTAATGCATTCTACTGGAGAAGTCACTAAACTCTCCTAGGCTTTATCATCTTTAAAATATAAGATGGGACTAGAAGAGTGCTAAGATGCACATACTTTCCTACTTGCTAAAATTTTAAGATTCATATCAGTTTATTTCTGCAACATATACTATAACATAATTAGTCTAACATAATTGAGTTGTACTAAAAGACTAAAGGGTAAAAGAAATATTAGTTGTAAATGTAAACAATTTGTTGTTGTTTAGACACTAAGTCGTGTCAGACTCCTTCGTGGCCTCATGGACTGTAACACATCAGTCTCTGGACTGTAACACATCAGTCTCTATCTACGGGATTTTCCAGGCAAGAATACTGGAGTGGGTTGCCATTTCTTTCTCCAGGGGATCTTCCTGACTCAGGGATTGAACCTACATCTTCTGCATTGTAGGCAGATTCTTTACTGCTGAGCCACTAGGGAAGCAAAAGGAAAAAAAAAAAAAAGATCACCTTTAGAGAAGGGCAGATACTGCCTTTCACTTAGATTTAAAAATGTATACCTTACTGAATCCAGTCTTACTGTATTCATTTGCAAGTAACACAATGTCTTAGTAGGAGGTACCATTTAATCTACAGCGATCACATCTGCAGTGTGAGCCACTTCCATTGAACTTCACTAAAGAATTTTTTTATTTCATTCACTGGCATGGGGCAGGGAAGATAATGTCTTTTTCTGGATCCTCAAAGTCTCTGGCACCATCTTATCTCCCAGACCTCTTCTGGCTTATCAGCTGTTCTTTGTAATAGCTTATCAAATGGCCCTTCTAACAGGAATTAAGTTTCAATTATCTAGAGCCCTTCTAGTTTCTGGTAAAGGCATCTTTGTTTCAGAGAAACACTCACTCCTTATCATACCCAATCTTGTCAGGTCCATTTTCCTTTAATTAATACCATTATTAGGAAATGAAAAACATTCTTCTCTTGCACACTGATTTTATTTAAACTATAACAACATTATAAGGCTTGTGCTACCATACCTTTCTGGGTAAAATTGCCATTTATCGCAACACATTGTGTGGAAATGTCCTAAAAAACTTCTTGTCAATCTCATTAGAAAGTCTGAGATACGAAGATATATAGGAAAGATTGAACTTAATATAACTGTAGATGTTGAAGCTTTGGAAGTTACTTAAGATGCATAATTATTTGGTTCTTTTGATTGGTTAACTACTCAAAGAAGATTTTATCATTTATATATTTCATTATATATTTAATTAATCACTTTCCAGATTATGTAGCCCAAGAGTATTTAGAATATTGATCTAAAAAAGCAAAGAATAAAATATAAAAATTACAAGTGGTATGGTCAGACACTCATGTTCTTGTTTCTTTGGTATTTGAACTTTTATCTTTTAGTACAAATATGTAATTATATAAATTTCACAAAGATAACATCAAACTTAAATCAGATTTTGAAACTTTTTTTTTCATAATGTAGCCTTATATATTGGTCCCTAAGTAATCTTTCACTAAAATGATTTATAATTTTGAATTTTGATTTATTTATAAATTTAAAATAATAAATACAGGGTTTTGAGAAAATCATATCAAATAATTTATGTGTGAGGGTTTTAAATACTCTAATGAACCATTTAAATATATAATGTATGATTTTCAATTATTGTATGCTTGAATATTACATAATATTAATTTATTGCCTACTCCCAAATCAATGCATTGCTATACCTTATTTTATCAATAATAAAGAGAATACAAAGGGAAATCAAATAAACTTTTAAAAGATTTGTTTGTTTAAAAGTAATATCCTGCTATTTTATGTTTTTACTAGACCAGTATAATGTCTTAAAATTGACAATATATGGCTTAAAGCAAACAAAACTTGCTAATTTTATTTCTTTGACATTTATTGTGCAAAAGACAGAAGTAGAACAAAATATTTGTAATTTTTTGTATATTCTAGGTAGATTTTTCAGAAATTTGGGATAGCCGATATATCTTTTAGAATAGTGTTATTCACTATATGTTCATTTTAATGTGAAAATTATTTTATCTTAAATTAACTTTTTAAAATATCTTTAAACATTTTGACTCCCAGAGATGTGTATACATTTAAAATTTATTTTTAATTTAGTTTTTACTTTTTGTCCATGCCACGTGGCATGTGGGATCTTAATGCCCTGACCAAGGATTGAACCCTGCACCCTGCCTTGAAGCTCAGAGTCTTAACCACCAGGGAAGTCTCTGTATGCATTTTAATATCAGTCATGAAATTGGCATAAAGTCTTTTACTTTGACAATAATTTTTCTGTACATAATTTTTATTTTTTCTGAAAATGAAATAAACTTTAGCTATAGTGAGTAAATGAAACTTGAATGGCAACTTTCTTGGTGGGACTTACTTTTCAGAAAGTAAAGCAGTCGAGCTCATCTGAATGTAGTACAGTTGATATTGTTCTCTCTGAAGAAGAAATGGTCTATGAACGTGAAAAGCCAAAGCATCTTAGAAATGGTAAGAAAAAATAAATTATTTTAATCATTATATTAACATTGAGCTATATTTCTCTTAACCTAAATAATACTATTAAATACACTTTTAATTTTAAAGCATTTATTAATTTGACTAAGGAATACACACATGCAAATGTGTTTGTGTGTGTGCACATGCACTCGTGCTCATATAGATCCTAATAGAAACTTATAATAAAAGTCAAAGAAAAAGTCAATGTTTGGAATGGAAAAAAGGGCCTGCTTCCTAGGAGGTCTCATGAAGTAGTTAAACGTTTTAGTTCTGAAATCAGACATACTGAGTTCAGATCCCAGCCCACCACTTACTAGCTTTTACTTACCCTCCTCTGACTCATTTCCTAACACATAAAATGAGGATTAGAATAAGACTTTCTTCATGGGATTAATAGAAAGATTAAATTAGTGTGTGTGTGTTCATACCTCATAGAATGGGGTCAATATTTAAAATACTCATAGGAAAACAAATGTAATAGTCATTTATTTTTATAAGCTCCATGAATATTAAGAAATATATAGGGCTTCGGTCAGTTGACTAAGTTATTAAACATGTAACATGCACCTCCTAGATAGCATATTCAAAAGCAGAGATGTTACTTTGCCAACAAAGGTCCATCTAGTCAAGGCTATGGTTTTTCCAGTGATCATGTATGGATGTGAGAGTTGGACTGTGAAGAAAGCTGAGCGCTGGAGAATTGATGATTTTGAACTGTGGTGTTGGAGAAGACTCTTGAGAGTTCCATGGACTGCAAGGAGATCCAACCAGTTCATTCTAAAGGAGATCAGTCCTGGATGTTCTTTGGAAGGAATGATGCTAAAGCTGAAACTCCAATACTTTGGCCACCTCATGCAAAGAGCTGACTCACTGGAAAAGACTCTGATGCTGGGAGGGATTGGGGGCAGGAGGATAAGGGGACAACCGAGGATGAGATGGCTGGATGGCATCACTGACTCGATGGGCGTGAACTCCGGGAGTTGGTGATGGACGGGGAGGCCTCAGTTCAGTCGTTGAGTCATGTCCGACTCTTTGTGACCCTATGAATTGCAGCACGCCAGGCCTCCCTGTCCATAAGAGAATTAAGCATGGAGGTGGGCAGAGTTTAAAGTCAATACATTTAAAAATTTTCCCTAGAGCCAATTTATACATTCTTGGTCATAAAAATATAGGAAATGTTTTCTCCCTGGTCTTGTATCATACAAGTCCTAAAACGCAGGCTACTGAGAGCAGATTCTTATTTCTGAGTATAGGAATTTGAACATTTAGGACTTGCCATTTTGATGATTTCAGTGACTTTAAATATTCAGAACCTATGGTTATTTGTCAGTCTTGATAGGAGACTAATTAATACACCTGATACAGACTAATACATAGTGGCTCAGTCATCGCCGACTCTTTGCAGACCCATAGACTGTAGCCCAACAGGCTCCTCTGCCCATGGAATTTTCCAGGCAAGAATACTAGAGCAGTTTGCCATTTCCTACTCCAGGGGATATTCCCCACTCAGGGACTGAACCCATATCTCTTGAGTCTCCTGCACTGGCAGGTCGATTAGTTACCACTAGCGCCACCTGAGAAGCCCCTTTAGAAAACTAAATTAAATTATAAATTATAGAGAGATGCATGTTCAAACCCTTTCACACCCTCACACCCTTTCAACCCTCAGGTTTTCTTTATGCTAACTCTCTTGACCAGAAGATAGAATTACATTTGTACCCCATCCATAAAATACTCCATAATCCAAGCTTAGCTCCTTAAATAGTCTCATTCAAAATTTCTATCCCATGCCACTGAAGAACTGGGATAAATTTAATTTACTTAGTTGATATTATACCTCTTAACATGTCATGAAGTATATTTAAATGAAAATGCTTGTTATGCCATGTGAATCTTCAAAGAATGAATTTTCAGGCATTATACCAAAAAATCTAATAATCAGAAGATGGTGTGTGTGGGTGTGTTTGTTTTGTAGGAGTAGGGGTATCTTCTATTCTCAGATTCTGTCTAATAGGGTAAGAGGATATTCTAAGTCACCTGTGCCTTTCAGTTTCTTTTTTCCGGCCATGGACCCCAGCTGATGCAGTGGTAAAGAATCCCCTTGCTAATGCAGGAGACTCAAGACATATGGGTTTGAAATCTTAGGTTGGGAAGATCTCCTGGAACAGGAAATGGCAAACCACTCCAGTATTCTTGCCTGGGAAATTCCAGGTCAGAGGTGCCTGGTGTAGGTTACTTACTGTCCATGGGATTACAAAGCATTGAACACAATTAACATACACTTACTTACTTGTTCAGTCGCTGATTTGTGCCCATGGTTGCTTTGCAACCCCATGGACATCAGCATAACAGGTTTCCCTGTCCTTCACTATCTCCTAGAGCTTGTTCAAATTCAAGTCTATTGAGCTGGTAATGCCATCCTCTGTTGCCCCCTTCTCCTGCCCTCAGTCTTTCCCAGCATCAAGGTTTTTTCCTTGCTTCCTTACTATTATGGAACTCACAAGTTTATCTTTTTTTCCCTCAGCGATTGCAGTGGTCAGTACGATAGGGGTATAAATCTAATGTTTATAAGTCAGAGAACATCTACATTAGATACTGTAAATAAATGATTGCTAAAACATTTGAAATGCTTAATTTTTCAACAATTTCTAGATTTTTGTTCTTAATAGTTTCATTCTTGACAGTTTATGAACGAAGATCTTCACCTGCTCAAATCGGTAGAGGCCCCAAGAAAGGAAAAACCTGGCAGAACATGAGGAAAACTTGCTGCAAAATAGTAGAAAACAGTTGCTTTAAGTGTTTTATTGGCCTTGTCACTCTGCTTAGCACAGGTGCTCTGGTAAGTGAGCGTTCGTGATATCTTTATGGGAAAAATGCACCATATGTCTATTAATTCATAATGTCACCAAGCCAAATTATTTTTCCCCAGAATACTTATTATAGTACCAAATTTTATATTCTATGATTTTAGTTTTGGAAGACGTACATTTCAGTTTCTTAGAAAGTCTGTATATGGCTCATTCAATATTAAATAAATAATTTTAAAATATGTGAATGATAGCAGGGAAAAGAGTGTTAATAAATACCCTATTATTTTAGTAAAGTTTAATAATGTGCACATATTGTGCTAGTACTTTGGAACTTGTTCCATAAGAAAAGAGAAATATTGTATATATTTTTAAGAACCTTTGAACTACAGATATATTTATTTATTGACACAAATATCTTAATTCTGGCAAATTATCTTAGAATCTTCCCATGTGTTAAGTGCGTTTACAAGGCTGTGCACTGAAGAACTTTTTGTAATACCAAAAAATTGAAAAGCAAAAAGAATACATGTTAGGTGACTGTTTAAACACACTATGGTACAGTCATCCAGTGGGATACTATGCAGTTAGCTAGAAAATGCAAGATCTGTCTGCATGTTGATATTGCAATTCCCCAAGATATGATAACAAGTGAAAAAAAAGAAAGAATAAAATACACAGCATGCTGCATTCTACGTAGGAAAGGGAGAAAAGTAGAATGTATATTGATATTTGCTTGTGTCTGATTAAAGAAGATCAGAGACTGATACACAAGAAGTAGTTAATTGTGAGCTACATGAAACAGAGAAGATGGTGGGATGGTTGGGAACCAGACTTTGTACTGCATATATTTTTAAAGGAAACTTTATATTGACATTTAGCACACATACTGGAAAGCTTACAGATCATAAATGTACAGCATAAAGGATTTTCACCAAGTGACTATACCCATGCAACCATCACTTACCTTGAGGAGAACACTACCGGGCTCCAGAACCACACTCTGACCTCTCACGGTTACTTCCCCATTCCCCATGGGGAGCCAGCATGTGGCTTCAACTGCCATATATTGGTGTTGCCTGTTTTTGAAAAGATTCATTTATTTATTTAATTTATGGGTTCACCGGCTCTTTGCTGCTGCACAAAGGCTTTCCAGTTGCTGTGAGTGAGGTCTCTCTTTGCTGAGGTGCCTGGGCTCCGCACTGTGGGAGCTTCTCTTGTGGAGCACGGGCTCTAGAGCTCGGGCTCAGTAGTTGTGGCACATGGGCTTAGCTGTCCTGTGGCATGTGGGATCTTCCTGGACCAGGGATCAAACTCGTGTCCCCTGTATTAGTAGGCAGATTCTTTACCACTGAGCCACCTGCAAAGTCCCAAGATTGCCTATTTTTTTTAATGTTTTAATTGAAATAGAGGCTTCTGCATATCTTTTTATATTATTTTGCATTATGTACCTTTTCAGTAGGTAAATCCATTTAATAAATAGTACTTTAGAATAACTTTGGATGATATTTATAATCTCTTTTAAAGGTTACTTTAGTCCATAATTGGTTCAATTGAGCCAGTTAGTTCTATTATTTTATATATACTTTTGTTTAGCAATAGGTTTTCAAGAATCACACCTTTCTTTACATATGATTATTTTCATCCATGTTTAATCTTTGACCTCCGTTGCACTTCGCAACAAGTCTGCCTGAGGTTATTGATACTTTATTGCCTTTTTTCAATGCTAAAAATTACTATGAAATTAATTTGAATGACATTATCATACTTTGCTTCCTCCGTAGTAAAACTGAGGTTGATCTATTAAAACTGAGAAACATTAGAAAAACATTATAGTCTTATTTCATATTCATTTATTTCCACTGGTTTATCTGACACATTTTGTGACTTTTCTTGTAATAGCTGTATGGATTTCTGAAAACACAGGTTTAGGGGTTTCCTTTGTTTGCTTATCTCTACTCTTTTATTCGCAATGACATGTATCTGTGAGATGGCTATAAGAGATAAGAACCAGGTCAGATATGACTAAAGATTCCAAGTTTGAATAACTGATTTGAGAGAGACTTTTCAGTTCACTGTTGAGAACAATTATGAGGTCAAGTTCAGACTCTATAAGTAGAGGTTCTGGAATCAATTAATCATGTCTACTACAGGCATGGGATCAGAAAATGGATATGGATTGTGTGAATAAACTCAAACCAAGTGTACAAGCCCTTGAGACCACAATCTACGACAGTGGTCACCATCTGGATATGGGATTTCATTCCCCACTTGGCCAGAAGAGTTTTTAGAAATTACATGTACATTGATCTTTAAATATTTTACCCACAGGCTTTTGAAGATATATATATTGATCAGAGAAAGACTATTAAAATCTTATTAGAATATGCTGATATGATCTTCACTTACATCTTTATTCTGGAAATGCTTCTAAAGTGGATGGCGTATGGTTTTAAAGCCTATTTCACTAATGGCTGGTACAAACTAGACTTCATGGTTGTTATCGTATGTATTTTAGAGAAAATTTTTAAAGGCTGTTTACTCTTCCTTCTTTACTCTTACTCTGACTTTCTTTTTGATTTATGTATATCTTTCTTTTACCTTTCTCTATACATTCTCAGTCACCAATATACCATATCTCTTTATATGTAATGTTTAACATCCATACTTTCCATTTTAAAATTTTAACAGTTCAACACTTAACTCCTGGATTTTTATAATCACTACCTATAAACCTGCTGCTAAGCGAATATGCTTATTGAACAATATTTTGGAAACATTATCATTATAATTCAGATTCTATTGACTCTACCTTTAAATCATACATTTAAAATTAAACCACTTAACATAAACTTTGGGCTTCCCATATGGCCCTAATGGTAAAGAATCCACCTGCTGAATGCAGGAAACTTAAGAGACACGAGTTCGATTCCTGGGTTGAGACGATCCCCTGGAGGAAGAAATGGATACCCACTCCAGTAGTTTTGCCAGGAGAATCCCATGGACAGAGGAGCCTAGCGGGCTACAGTCCATGGAACTGCAAAGAGTTGGACACAACTGAGCATCTGAGCACTTTTCTATCACAAACTTCACCAGTAGCACACTGATCCAAGATACCAGAACATGTGAATCACTACAGTAGTTCCACCACTGCACACACATATTCTGTTCTCCACATAACAAGAAAAATAGGCTCCATTAAGCCGAAATATTTTCTCGATTTTGTTCTCTTCTTACCCTATATGCCTAGAACCATTCATGTCACATAGTAGGTGCTCGTTAATTTTTGTTGAATGAACAAGTGTTTCCCCATTCTATCAACAATAATTGAAGCTTCTCAGTCTATAAATAATGACTTACAATATCTGACCTTTGTCTTCTAAATTAATTCTTGCAAATTTACCTTCTATTTCAGTGATACCACGTTATACCTGCAACCCACCTTCCTGTTTCTTGGTTATCGTTCTTTTGTATCTGCATTCTCCCATGCGTATATAAATGATATCCTTACTTTGAGGCCCACTTTGAGCCTCTTCAGTATAGGGTAAAAGAGAATAATTTTTTCATTTATATTACCTTGAAAATACAGAAAAATGAAGGTACAACAAAATTAATCATAACTATACCACCTTGCCCAATCAGCATTCATTTTTATTAATATTGAATCATATTTATCCATGTACATTTACTTTTAAAAAATCACCTTAGAATCCTTATTTTTTTGTAATTAGTATTTGAACTTAACAATATTCATTTCCTCCTTGATTCCTTTTCTCTGAAATCCTATTTTACATATTGTCTTAACTATATATATATATTTGGATTCATATGAAAACATATTCTAAATTCTGTTTTAAAGAATATACTGTGTACTATTACTATATTGCAAATAATCATGAAACTGATTCTTAATCTAATTTTAAAATAAAAATGATGTAAATATTAATCTTTGACCATAAAGAATCTCAAATACATAATTTTTTGTGTATAATAACATTTATTATTCTTACCAAAAAATATTTCTGAATTTTTTAAAAATAGTTTATAAATAGCTTTAGAATACTTTTAAAATTTTTAGTAGGCTTTGACTGTAATTTTCTGTAATAAATGTTCATTTACAGATTGTTTTGATTAAATTTAAAATTAAATTCTATTCAATTTTTTATTTATATATATATCCAGGTGTTCTGTCTTAGTTTAATAGGCAAATCTCGGGAAGAACTAAAACCACTTGTTTCCGTTAAATTCCTTCGGACACTCAGAGTTCTATCTCAATTTGAAAAAATGAAGGTAAGAGAAAAGTTTCTAATCTAAACTACAGGTTTTTATTTGGGATTAATAAATATCCATAAATTAATAATCTTTGTTGTCTTCTCATTTGTGTCTTTATTAATACAAAAGCCAAATTTCCAATACACATTCAGTTTAGTGATAGAAAGATTTCATACACTATTCTAGGGCTATAAACTACACATAGCTTATTAAAACATGGGCTGTGGGTGAAGGAAATGGGGAGATGTTGATCAAAGGATCCAAAACTTTCATATATAAAATTAGTAAGTTTTGGGGAATTTAGTATACAGTATCATGACTATAGTTAGTAATATTATACTATATACTTGAAATTTTCTAAAGGGAGTACAACTTAAATGTTTTTCACCATTTATCCTGAAAGGTAACTATGTGAGGTGATAGATGTGTTAATTAGTGTGATTGTGGGAATCATTTCACATCATCTTGTACATCTTAAACTTACACAATTTTTCTAAATTATGCCTAAATAAAGTAAAATACATATACACATATATACTAACACACACAAATTAGATAATAAATGTAACTAAAATAACATTTTTTATTTTAGTTTAGACCACCTTACATGCCTCTTGAGAAATCTGTATGCAAGTCAGGAAGCAACAGTTTGAATTGGACATGGAACAACAAATTGGTTCCAAACAGGAAAAGGAGTATGTCAAGGCTGTATATTGTCACCCTGCTTATTTAACTTCTATGCAGAGTACCTCATGAGAAACGCTGGGCTAGATGAAGCACAAGCTGGAATCAGGATTGCCAGGAGAAATATCAATAACCTCAGATATGCAAATGACATCACCCTTAGGCAGAAAGTGAAGAAGAACTAAAGAGCCTCTTGATGAAAGTGAAAGAGCAGAGTGAAAAAGTTGGCTTAAAGCTCAACATTCAGAAAACGAAGATCATGGCATCCGGTCCCAACACTTCATAGCAAATAGATGGGAAAACACTGGAAACAGTGTCAGACTTTATTTTTTAGGGCTCCAGAATCACTGCAGATGGTGACTGCAGCCATGAAATTAAAAGATGCTTACTCCTTGGAAGGAAAGTTATGACCAACCTAGATAGCATATTCAAAAGCAGAGACATTACTTTGCCAACAAAGGTCCATCTAGTCAAGGCTATGGTTTTTCTAGTAGTCATGTATGGATGTGAGAGTTGGACCATAGAGAAGGCTGAGCACCAGAGAATTGATGCTTTTGAACTGTGGTGTTGGAGAAGACCCTTGAGAGTCCCTTGGACTGCAAGGAGATCCAACCAGTCCATCCTAAAGGAAATCAGTCCTGAATGTTCATTGGAAGGACTGATGCTGAAGCTGAAACTTCAATACTTTGGCCGACTCATTTGAAAAGACCCTGATGCTGGGAAAGATTGAAAGCAAGAAGAGAAGTGGACAACAGAGGATAAGATGGCTGAATGGCATCACCAACTCAATGGACATGAGTTTGAGTAAACTCTGAGAGTTGGTAATGGACAGGGAGGCCTGGCATGCTGCAGTCCATGGGGTCGCAAAGAGTTGGACACGACTGGGCGACTGAACTGAACTGAAAGTGAAATACATATACATATGTATACTAACACACACAAATTAGATAATAAATGTAACTAAAATAACACTTTTAATTTTAGTTTAGACCACCTTACATGCCTCTTGAGAAATCTGTATGCAAGTCAGGAAGCAACAGTTTGAATTGGACATGGAACAACAAATTGGTTCCAAACAGGAAAAGGAGTATGTCAAGGCTGTATATTGTCACCCTGCTTATTTAACTTCTATGCAGAGTACCTCATGAGAAACGCTGGGCTAGATGAAGCACAAGCTGGAATCAGGATTGCCAGGAGAAATATCAATAACCTCAGATATGCAAATGACATCACCCTTAGGCAGAAAGTGAAGAAGAACTAAAGAGCCTCTTGATGAAAGTGAAAGAGCAGAGTGAAAAAGTTGGCTTAAAGCTCAACATTCAGAAAACGAAGATCATGGCATCCGGTCCCAACACTTCATAGCAAATAGATGGGAAAACACTGGAAACAGTGTCAGACTTTATTTTTTAGGGCTCCAGAATCACTGCAGATGGTGACTGCAGCCATGAAATTAAAAGATGCTTACTCCTTGGAAGGAAAGTTATGACCAACCTAGATAGCATATTCAAAAGCAGAGACATTACTTTGCCAACAAAGGTCCATCTAGTCAAGGCTATGGTTTTTCCAGTAGTCATGTATGGATGTGAGAGTTGGACTATAGAGAAGGCTGAGCACCAGAGAATTGATGCTTTTGAACTGTGGTGTTGGAGAAGACCCTTGAGAGTCCCTTGGACTGCAAGGAGATCCAACCAGTCCATCCTAAAGGAAATCAGTCCTGAATGTTCATTGGAAGGACTGATGCTGAAGCTGAAACTTCAATACTTTGGCCGACTCATTTGAAAAGACCCTGATGCTGGGAAAGATTGAAAGCAAGAAGAGAAGTGGACAACAGAGGATAAGATGGCTGAATGGCATCACCAACTCAATGGACATGAGTTTGAGTAAACTCTGAGAGTTGGTAATGGACAGGGAGGCCTGGCATGCTGCAGTCCATGGGGTCGCAAAGAGTTGGACACGACTGGGCGACTGAACTGAACTGAAAGTGAAATACATATACATATGTATACTAACACACACAAATTAGATAATAAATGTAACTAAAATAACACTTTTACTTTTAAAAACATTCCAACATACTGTGGATTTTTTTCTAATCAATTTATATACACAGAGCAGAAAAGAGAGTTTCAAAATCAGCTAATTGTCTTTCCTCAATTTATAGAAACACAGGCAATTTTAGGAAGTGATTTGCTAGGGAAAGTGCCTCTGTCAGAAATCAAGTCCTGTACTATTTTATGCCATACATTAATTAGAATGGCAATGAGATAGTAGCCATGGATAATTTGAGATCAGATAAATAATTATGTTTAGGTCAAAGTCAGATCCAGATCTTAATCTTCGTCTCATCCTCTGGAAGTTCTGTAGTTGAATTAATTCTGAAGATATGAGTGTATAAGGAAGGTACATGATTACAAAATTTAAGTTTTATGTATTTAATAAGCTTCAGGTCTTCAGGTGCTCTTATTACTTAAATATTTATTTCAACCATTTATCTTTCTTTTATTCTTAACATTTGTATTATTTTCTAATAGACCTGTTTTCGTCAGAGGCATCAGCGTATCTTTGAAAATATCTAGTGTCCACAAAGGATCCATGACTTAGTTTTAGAAATGAAACTAAATGTAATTAGAAGTACAATTAAATGTAAAAATATTAATTCAAGGACAGAAATCTAAGGAATATAAACAAGAAAGTACAGACAAATGGTTACATTTTCAGTAATGGCTGATAGAAGGAAAGATAAGAATGATAGGAAAGAGAATGGTGCCTCAGGGTAGGGGGAAAAGAGAGAAGGAAGAGAAGCTGTGGAAAGGGAGTCAAATGTGATGATAAAGGAAAGAGAAAGAGAAAGCAAAGACGGAGAATATTGCATTGAGTATAGCCACTGGTTTACATTTGTATAAGAGCTTTAGTGAAATGATAGGAATAAAATTCTGAATATAATAATTAAAGAATAAAAGGACCTGAGAAAATGGAGACAGTGATTATAGATTATTGCTGCTTATTTAAGTTTAGGCAGTAGATTCATTTCCCAGACTTCCCACTCTGAAGTGGTTCACCAGAGACAGTGGATCAGAGAGGTCAGTGATTTTTGAGAAGCACAGTGCCCACTCAGTGTTTCTTTAAATAGTCACTTGCCTTGGCTTCACTGATTACAGTCCTCTGGTCTTCCTCTTAATTTCCCTCCAGTGTAGGTTAATAATCCCTGAAGTTAGAATCCCCAAGACTTAGGCCTAGGTTTTTTTCACTCTCAATTTATGTGCTTTCTAAATAATCTCATACATTTACACAGGTTCACTTGTTTTGCTTATTTCTGGCACAATATAGGAGATAGATAAACATGTTAAATCAGTGAAATAATTATTTATTTGAATATTTATGCTAATCAGCCCCATTGTATTTTAATAACTTTTAGTGTAAATTATTTCGATATGATACTACATTAATAAATATTCCCAATTTGATTAAAATACTTTCACATTTCTTACTGAAAGTTTATATGTTTGTCTTTTATATGCCAGGTGGTAGTGAGAGCTTTGATTAAAACAACTTTACCCACATTGAATGTGTTTCTGGTCTGCCTTATGATCTGGCTGGCTTTTGGCATCATAGGAGTACACTTATTTGCTGGCAAATTCTATGAGTGCATTGACCCAACAAGTGGAGAAAGGTTTCCTCTGTCTGAAGTCATGAACAGAAGTCAATGTGAAAGCCTTGTATTTAATGAATCCATGCCATGGGAGAATGCAAAACTAAATTTTGATAATGTTGGAATCAGTTTTCTTTCACTGCTTCAAGTAGTAAGTATATGTTTGAATTTTTGGATTATGTTTATTCATATTGTAGGTGAACATAAAGGACAAAATGTGGATCTTAATAAAGTTAGTTTTAAATTATCTTAGCAATTGTTAGTAGATATAGGTTATGGGACATAGTTTACTAAGCTTATTTAGAAAGACAAAAGTGAGAGTCCTTGCTCTGTTGGAAAAAGGAAGTGGAGATAAAGGTAGAAGTAGGTTAACAGAAGAAATGATATGTATTGACCAAACCTGTTACCTCCACCACTGATCAGAAAATAGGTACACAATTTTTGATCCAATTCAGGTTACTGCTGTTTTGTTTCTACTCAGTGCTTTGAAGAATGACTCTTCAGTCTGCCAAAATCTAGCATCTTTCCTGTCTTACCTCCCTCATAGTAAAGCACACATATAGCAATTACAAGTAACTATGACACTCAGGCAGTAGTTATTTACCATTTATCCATCTATCTAACCAACTCTCTCTTTTTATTTACACTGTTTTAAAATATTTTAAGTTACTACAAATAAACTACATAGCTTAAAATAGTTTTTAATAGACTATAAATGTAATAACGAAAGTGGTAAAGATCTCATTTGCACAGTATTTTGAAGTGTGATTGACCTTACTAATCCAATGTTTTACTGTATTAATCACATTGACATTTAATTTTTATTTGCCTCAAAGCATAAGATTTCCATAAGAATTAAATACATGCCATTTTTACAGGCAACATTTAATGGATGGATCACTATTATGAATTCAGCAGTTGATTCTACTGATGTAAGTACAGTACAATCCTAGAACCATCCTTAAGGTTGGCTAAGTCATTTTTGCAATTCAAGGACAGGACACAAGCAATAATTGAGTAATTAACATGGCAATAGCAAATGCTTGTGCTAGACAGAAAGTTCATTTCAGATTGAATATTTCATGAACAATGAACTCCTTCCAGAATTATATACAATGGTTGAGGCCCAGTAGGCACATTTGAAGATTATCATAACAATGATTAAACCAATGCAATAAACTTTAAAATTCAAATAAAAGCAGTGCTATCTCTTCACCAAAGAACAGAGGAAATACTGCCTCAAGTAGCACTGTTGGATTTTCTTGTCCTAAAGTGTTTTCTAAATCTTATGTTTTAAAAAAATCAGTGTCAATATTTTGGTATTTTCTCACTTTTTCATGGATTTTATTTTTTTAAAAAATATTTTTTTTTTTCAGAGCAGTTTTAGATCTACAACACTGAGAGGGAGTTACAGAGATTTCCCATATACCTTTATCCTCACAAATGCATAGCCTCATTATTGATATCACTCACCACAATGTTATATTTTTTACCAAAGATAAACCTACACTAACACACCATGATCACCCAAAATTGACTCAGTGTTGTGCATTCTATGGGTTTGGACAAAAGTATAATAACATATACCCTTAGTTGTAAGGGTATCATATAGAATATTTTCGCTGACCTAAAAATCCTCTCTGCTCTGCCTCATTTTGCTTTTTTTTTAATTTTTAGGTAGATATGCAACCTAATTTTGAAAACAACATCTATATGTATTGTTACTTTATTGACTTTATTATCATTGGATTATTTCTTCCTCTGAGTATGTTGATTGGTGCTATTGTTGCCAATTTCCACAAGCATAAAATAAAGATAAGTATAAATATGCTTTCTCAATCAATGCCCATTGTGGGGGGCGGGGGGAAATGTCCTGCTTCAAATAATTGGTTTTAGATTCAGCTTAATAGCATTTTTATCTGGTACTTATCTTTTAAAAATTATTTATGTTCCTGCAAATTGAAAATTACTAAAATGTTTATCTTTACGTTATTTTCTACATTTAAATAAGTACAGACAAGTTTAAACATTAAATATTACAACTGTTTCCGTGTATGTGTTTGTAAATCATGACATGCTGAAAAATAGCATGGTTTTGTATCTGCACAAATATGTGAAGATGTTCAAGAAAAACAACACTTTTTTATTCTTTGATGTACTCAAAGTAGTTCAAAATTGTACCCAGCAAAGACATCTTTGTCAGTTGAAATGACTTTTCCTGCTAAAAGTGGAAGGTCATAAATCCTAATTAGGTGGCCTAAATAGGAGTTCCTTGGAACAAATAAGAAAATTCAGAGGCAGAACTGAAAAACCCATGTTCAGTGTCATCTTCACACAAAGACTCCCTTCAGGGCTTCTGTTAATACAAATGGCTCAAATGTCATGTAAATCCACTTATTTTAACCTCAGGGATCTACTTTCTATTAAGTATAGAAATGCCTTCTAGTGAATCAGAGAAAAGAATAGTTTAATCTTGAAATTTTGTATTTAGCAAAGTCATCAATGTGGTGTAGAATCTGGTAAACAAATCATTCTGAGTCTGCACTAATTAGATAGGATTAGAGTAATTAGGGAGAAGGCAATGGCGCCCCACTCCAGTACTCTTGCCTGGAAAATCCCATGGACGGAGGAGCCTGGTAGGCTGCAGTCCCTGGGGTCAGTGTGAGTCGGACATGACTGAGAGGCTTCGCTTTCACTTTTCACTGTCATGCATTGGAGAAGGAAATGGCAACCCACTCCAGTGTTCTTGGCTGGAGAATCCCAGGGACGGGGGAGTCCAGTGGGCTGCCGTCTATGGGGTCTCACAGAGTCGGACACGACTGAAGCAACTTAGCAGCAGAGTAATTAGATGGGCTTGGAGAGACTGAAGCTAGTTAGCATGCATGCATGCAGAAGGATCAGTGATCATTGGACTGTATGCTTCAGCTGCTTAAGGATGTCAGCCCAATGGAATAACATCCTAGGATTTGCCCAGGGGCTTCAAATTGGTGAACCCCGTCAATTTAAGTGACCCAGTTCTGACATGGGCAGTAACAATTCCTAACTCCTAGGTTAACATATTAAATGTTCACCTCCTATTCACTTTGCTTTTTCTATAGAAGATACTGAAATTAACACAAGAAACACAAAAATGAATAATTCCTAGAAGGTATTATGAAGGGGTAAGCACTAGGTGCTTTTGGAATAATAATAAAAAGATAGCTTCTGATAATATTTGGAAAATTAAGTAACCTGTGAACATATAAAAACAAGTATATGACCAATTCTATTTTTTCTTGATTATTGAAAGGTACAAATCAAGTTCAGCTTTTGAGGTTAACTATTCTTAGTAACCTTTCCAGACATCCTCTGCTGTTTCTCTTTTGTCTCTAACAAGAGGTAGGTTCCAGTAACTAAAAAGTTAAAATAGGGTTGACTACCCACAGCAAAATGCATCAAAATATAATTGAATATCAGTCTTTTCCAGGGTATACTCTGTATTTTGTATGGATTTTTGTGCAGAAAGTCAGACATGTTTAAACATTATATAGTTCATTGCAGTTAAGCATTCTTTAGAGGATTAAATCAATAATTGCCAAGATTTAGAAAATGCATGTTAATATAAGGTGAAATGTGGATTAAATATGATTTTAATATCTTTTTCTTTCATTGCTTTACCAGGGAGGCTCAAATATCTTTATAACAGTCAAACAGAAGAAACAGTACCGTGCACTGAAGAAGCTGATGTATGAAGACTCTCAAAAACCAGTACCTCTCCCAAAAGTAAAGAAACATCTAGAGTTTTTTAGCTTTCTGAAAAAGTTTCCTTTATATGTTCTCTATTAGAAATGAAGATGTGTTTTTAAAATTCTTAACAACAAGTGCTTTTGACATAATTTTTTAAAGGTGTTCCTTGACACAGCTTTTCGTGGTCTTTTTGTTTATTTGCTTTGACTATATGCTGTAATTAGTTTGGTAACATTTTCATCTTCACGAATTCTACTATTTATGCTGGGAGGGAAGTTGTAAATCTAAAGACAATGTGTATAAATATCTTACTAATAAGAATATTACACCTTTTTCCTTTATTCACAGGACAAGTTCCAACGATTCATCTTTGACTTTGTAACAAGTCGAGTTTTTAATATCATCATTATGACTCTTATATGTTTCCAAGCAATAACCATTGTGATACAAAGTGATGAACAGAGCCCCAAAATCGACACTGCTCTGTTTTGGATTAACTCAGTTTATGTTATGCTATATATTGGAGAATGTGTACTAAAGCTCATTGTTTTCCATTGTAACTATTTCACCAGTGGATGGAACATTTTTGACTTCATGGTGGTGGTTTTCTCTATTACAGGTAAGATTTTGTTTAGTCAGATTTTCATTTGTAACAATATTAATTCAGTCAATGTCTTATAGTAATCATCTTCTGAGGTACAGTCTCTTAACACAACAGGTGGGGACTCTTTATTTCCAGCAGGAATGCCTGGAAAAAAGTGAAAGTGTTAGTCCATCTGGGACACCAGGAAAGCCCCAACTTCCCCCAAGGAATACTGGAGTGGGTGGCCATTCTTTGCTCCCAGGGATCTTCCTGACCCAGGGATCAAACTCGGGTCTCTCACATTGCAGACAGATTCTTTACCGTCTGAGTCACCAGAGCATTCTTACATTCTTACATTTATACATGTACATATGCCTGACAGATATATAACATACTCAAAAATACTTTCTGAATTAATGCATAGACTTTATTACACAGACCACATGATAAATGCTTAATTATCCCTTCAGTATATCACATACGTTATTTAAGATGACACTGGTAGAACCTTTATGTTTTAGTGTGACAGAACCTTTCAAACTCATTGTCTTCTTTCCTCTAATCTCTAAAATTGTCTACTACATAACACTAGAGTTTTAGGCTTTTATGAATGGGTCACAAGTTTTCTCTTACTCTGGAGATCTCAGTCCTTCATTTAACAAATATATTTGATTATCCTCTTTGTGAATAGATATTATGCTATATGCAAAGAATTCAGTAGCAAAAGAGGTAGGCATAATTCCTGTGTATATATAGTTTATAATGTATCAAAGGATACAGACAATTAAATAGTACATTTTAATGTGCTATTAAGGTATTGGTCGAAGAAGGCGATGGCACCCCACTCCAGTACCCTTGCCTGGTAAATCCCATGGATGGAGGAGCCTGGTGGGCTGTAGTCCATGGGGTCACAAAGAGTCGGGCATGACTGAGGGACTTCACTTTCCCTTTCATGCATTGGAGAAGGAAATGGCAACCCACTGCAGTGTTCTTGCCTGGAGAATCTCAGGGACGGGGAAGCCTGGTGGGCTGCCGTCTACGGGGTTGCAGAGTCGAACACGACTGAAGCGACTTAGCAAGTTATTGGTAAGGGAAGAAGTACAGGGTGCCACAGCAGCACGACAAGGCAAGATGCACATAATCAGTAAGTAGAGGGCAGAGAAAGCTTCACAGAAGAGGCAGGAAACTAAATGGAGACCCACTGGTTAAGGAGGTAGCCAAGAATCCAGGATAAAAGTGTTCTAGGCAGAAAAGGCTTACTGTCTGCCTCCCATAAGACACATACTAGAATGTTATCTCCATAAGAGTGTGGACAATACCTCAGCGTTACTGTCAAGTACTGTTCTATGCAGTCAGTAGTGAAAATGTGGATAAACTTTCTGCCCAGTTGTACCTGCAGAAAATTAACTCGTTCAGCTGGTAATTGAGGCAGTGCAAGCAACACTGATAGTTGCAAGAAGCTTCCTAGAAAAGTACATGAAGTCAGGAGAGAGCTGAAAGGAGGAAAACGAAAGAAAATGAAAGTAAGGAGCTTTGTAGGTTGAAATGAGGGTAATTGAATCAGACATCTAGAAGGAGAGGAAATTGCAGTCTGAGACAAAGTGTTTAAATTTGAGATCTCAGAAGGTCAGCTATCCTGGGTTCAGAACATACTGATAGATAGGTATAACTAAAGTAAAATGATGGAGAGTATTAAAGTTAACAAAGCCAAAGATTGAAAGACTAGCCTTTCAATGGACTGTTGATGGTAGGTGCTGGGTGGAATGGACAGCAGTGAGCCGTGTACTAAAGTCTGGAATGAATATGAATGAAGGGGAATGAACAGATCATAGAGCTAAGGAATGGTAGGAGATGGTATAGTTGAATGGCATGATCCACAAACTGTCAAAATTTTTGTCTTTATAAAATTAATGTGAAGGAGAAGTATCTGGAAATCACACTGGAAAGAGCGAAAGATGCTTGCTCGTTCCATCGTTCTACACTGGGAAATGTTGAGTGGGAAACAATGAGCTGTCTGTGCATGAGGGGAAGTAGTGTCCTCAAGATAGAGGCAATTTTTTTCACTTCCTTTCTTATCTAAAATCTTAGTGAACGGGGAGTAAAGATGTGTTTACAATTAAAGAGGGAAACCTCCTGCATAATGTAAGAGTTTGGAAGATTGAGGAGAAATGAACATTTGAGTCAGAGCAGAAGGTTCACTAAAGCACTATGGAGTGGGGGGGATATGTGTAAGATATAACATCTGAGAGAATGCCATCATGGCCAGTAACCAAATTAACAGAAATGTGAGACATGATCCTTCCAGATTCAGCAAATACACCATCTCATTTAGAAGCTCCATAGGATTTTCCCCTTCTCCATCTTTTCAACTCAGAATGAACCACACTGTCTCCAGTACTTCCAGAGAACATTCCTTATGTTTTTTTAATGGTAATTATAACTTCACCTTGTTTTATAGTTATATGTCTCACTCTCATAGTTCTTACCACAAAAAGAAAAATTCTAGACTGAGACTTGTTTATTCACATTTAAAGTTCCTAAGGGTCCATATGGTATTTATGAAGTCAATAAACCAAATTATAATTTATGAATCTGAATGCAAAGTATTTTTTCAATTATATTTATCAACTAGGTCTTTCTGATTTGCATGATAATTAGTTTAAATATCTAAATCTACTGTCTATATGATATGGTCTTTGAGGATAGACGTCATGTCATTTATCTTTGCATATTTTCATGGTACCTTTATTAGGTATCCAGTAAAACTTGGTTTGAACCAAATTGCTGGATCTAACTGGAATCAGAAAAAAGAAATATATGACTACAGTCCTACATATGGATACATGCCATCTGTGACTCCAGAAGTATCTGATCCCTAAGACCCTGGAAATGATGGTAGAAATAATTCTCATCCACATTCTCATCCAAATTTGTTAGACACTGCACATTGCCACTATTAGTGTTTGTCTAAGCCAAACTTTAAATGTGCCAAATGTTTTACTACTACTACTACTACTACTACTAACTTGCTTCAGTCGTGTCTGACTCTGCAAGACCCCATAGACAGCAGCCCGCCAGGCTCCCCCGTCCCTGGGATTCTCCAGGCAAGAACACTGGAGTGGGTTGCCATTTCCTTCTCCAATGAATGAAAGTGAAAAGGGAAAGTGAAGTCGCTCAGTCGTGTCCTACTCTTAGCGACCCCATGGACTGCAGCCTACCAGGCTCCTCCATCCATGGGATTTTCCAGGCAAGAGTACTGGAGTGGGGTGCCATTGTCTTCTCAGCCAAATGTTATAGGGCAAGGATTAATCTGAACATATAGAAAAAAAATGTAAAATAATTTATATTCCTCTAAATAATTGTATTTCCTGCTTTATTTTTTCCTACACCAAGGACTATTTCTGCCTCTGATGGTAGGGTATTACCTTGTATCTCCTTCCCTTGTGCAACTGATACTTCTCTCACGGATCATCCACATTCTGCATCCTGAGAAAGGATTAAAGCTGTTCCACAATCTGCTGCTTCCTTTGATGCTGTCCCTCCCCGCCTTGTTGAACCTCAGTCTTCTCATCTTCCTGATCATGTTTATCTACGCCATCTTCGGAATGTACAATTTTGCCTATGTTAAAAAGGAAGCTGGAATTGATGATATGTCCAACTTTGAAACCTTTGGCAGCAGTATGCTCTGTCTTTTCCAAGTTACAATATTTGCTGGTTGGGATGGTATGCTCAATGCAATTTTCAATAATAAATGGTCTGACTGTGATCCTGATAAAATTAACCCTGGGACTCAAGTTAGAGGAGACTGTGGCAATCCCTTTCTCGGGATTACTTATTTTGTCAGTTACATCCTCTTAACTAGGCTGATCATTGTAAACATGTACATTGTTGTTGTCATGGAGTTTTTAAATATTGCTTCTAAAAAAAAAGCCAAGACATTGAGTGAGGAAGATTTCCGGAGATTCTTCCAGGTATGGAAGAGGTTCGATCCTGATAGAACCCAGTATATAGACTCCAGCAAGCTTTCAGACTTTGCGGCTGCTCTTGATCCTCCTCTTTTCATGGCAAAACCAAACAAGGGCCAGCTTGTTGCCATGGATCTTCCCATGGCTGTTGGAGACAGAATTCATTGCCTTGACGTCTTACTTGCTTTAACAAAGAGAGTTTTGGGTAAAGATCTGAGCATGGAGAAAGTTCTTTCAGAGATGGAATCAGGATTTACATTAGCTAACACTTTTAAGATCACATATGAGCCAATTACCACTACTCTGAAACGAAAACAAGAGGTAGTCTCAGCAACCATCATTCAGCGTGCTTATAAAAGTTACCGTTTGAGGCAAAATGACAAAAATACTGCAGATACTCATATGATAGATGGTGACAGGGAAGTTCAAGCTATCAAGGAAGATTCCTGTATTGATAAAGCTGAGGGAGTGTCAGTAATTCAAAGCCAGATGTAATCCCTCTCACTTCCTTTTCACCTTTTTTATATGTCCCCCAAATTTTAAAAAGTTTAAGAAAGTAAAGATTTCACTTAATAATCAACTGTTTATAACCCATGAAAGATTAGCTTGTGCTCACAAGAGCCCATGTCCAACTTACATTTACCCCTAAATATTCAATCTAACCAAGACAACCCCTTAATATGACTGCAGAGTTAAATTAGGTTAAAATTGTTGTTTAATATTCCAGTACTTGCTTTCTCTATATAGCTTATATGGTGTGTACTTCTTCTAGAGGAAGAAGGAGATAATGGCAGAAATTAGTAGGAAAAGGAACTTCCTTATATGTTTTATGTCTACTTTAACGTGATGGGATTAAAGTCACCACTAATAGGACTTAATTGCAAATAAACAAGTACTTTCTTAAAGTGGGATGGTGTTTTAAAAAATAATACACTGCTACAGGCCATTGAACCATAAACTAGCCTAGACAGATACCAGTCAGGGGAAGGGAAAATGCAGTTCTTAGAAGTGNCTACTTTAACGAGATGGGATTAAAGTCACCACTAATAGGACTTAATTGCAAATAAACAAGTACTTTCTTAAAGTGGGATGGTGTTTTAAAAAATAATACACTGCTACAGGCCATTGAACCATAAACTAGCCTAGACAGATACCAGTCAGGGGAAGGGAAAATGCAGTTCTTAGAAGTGCCTTTGAGATCAATCAGAGAGACTCTTGGGCTGCTGATCCAAACCATTTTGGAAAAATATTGATTAGAGCCCAGATTTTGTTTTTGATTGTTTTGGTTTTATTTTACATTTGGTCTGGGAGTTAGTTGTTTCATTGCTCTTGGGTTCCCAGTTTCTCATCTCTTTGGCCAGTTTCAATTAAGGACCAGCTCTTTTAAGAGAATGGGTTCCTAGAACATAAAGGGAACTAAATTTATGGTCTAGATTTTCAAATTTTTCTCATTTCTCCTTGGAAAATAGTAGTCACTTTAACTACTTTTCATGACACTTCATTTTTTTATATATATAACTTTAAGAAAGAAATGAATCACTAAAACCATGTGGACTCCGAACTAGGAGATCAAAATGTGAGTTTGTTAGTAGTAGTCCTTTACAACATTAGTGTATGCAAGTTAATTTTCCCTTTCTCATTTATTTTTCCAAATTTTTGTCTTGTTTTTATTTCATCACATATGTAATATTCTGTAAAATATTTTTGTTTGAAAAACTTTAAAATCTTAAGCATTAATTTTCACTAGTAAAATTAATTTTAAAGATAGGCACAAATAGTTGTTTTCATGTAATAAAATTTATTCACAGGCATCTCTATAGTGTGGGGTTCTGATATTTACTCCATTGTCTTAAGACTGATTTGTTTGTGCCTGCAAAGTGCTAAAGGATTCAAAAGAAAATATGTACACTGTTGAGCTAATGACAAGTTTTAAATATGTTGTATGGCATTCAATATTACTTATATATCAGTAATTATATTTTATTATGCATGCATGATCTTAATTGAGCCTTAACTATTATAATCTATTTCTGCTCCTCAGAAATGTATTAACCTGACCAAGATGCCTTTGGGAGATTCCCTAAGCAAATGCAATTTCAGGGTTCTGTTTCTTACTGTAAGTGTTCCTTCCCTCTCTCCTCCCATTCTCCATCATGTGATGGGGACCAGTGAGGAGTCAGTGTTAATTTGGTGACATGGTAACAGATGGTGCTTTGTTTAAGCTTTTCAGTTTTCTATTTCTTGGAAAAGCTTTATTGTGGAAACTGCTTCAGATAACTTAAACTAAATCTTAACTTGCTTCTGTAAAATCTATAATGACTATGAACTGATTTTGGTTCGAAAGTTTTTTAATTATAAATCATGTTGGCCACCAATCTTCCAAAAACTATGCAAAGAATTATTTTGAGCAAATCTTACAATATTGTACTTTTTAGATATTAAAGAAAACAGTAAATACTACTTGTTAACTATGTAAGCTTTGGTTCTTTTTCTTTGGTAAATTAGTTTGACAATTTTGTATAATAAGAACTGTTAAGATGAGCTGTAAATTAAAGCTTATTCATTCAGACTTTACCTGAATATATGGAAAATAGCATCTCATTTTCTTTTTGTGCTAAAATTCTGATAGCATAGACTATCTCATATATGCCATCAAACCAGTCTGTTCACGTTTCCAAGTAATGTGCATTCATACATGCTAAGTCATGTCGTACTCTGTGCAACCCTATGGATTGTAGCCTGCCAGGTTCCTCTGTCCTTGGAATNGGATTCAAAAGAAAATATGTACACTGTTGAGCTAATGACAAGTTTTAAATATGTTGTATGGCATTCAATATTACTTATATATCAGTAATTATATTTTATTATGCATGCATGATCTTAATTGAGCCTTAACTATTATAATCTATTTCTGCTCCTCAGAAATGTATTAACCTGACCAAGATGCCTTTGGGAGATTCCCTAAGCAAATGCAATTTCAGGGTTCTGTTTCTTACTGTAAGTGTTCCTTCCCTCTCTCCTCCCATTCTCCATCATGTGATGGGGACCAGTGAGGAGTCAGTGTTAATTTGGTGACCTGGTAACAGATGGTGCTTTGTTTAAGCTTTTCAGTTTTCTATTTCTTGGAAAAGCTTTACTGTGGAAACTGCTTCAGATAACTTAAACTGAATCTTAACTTGTTTCTGTAAAATCCATAACGACTATGAACTGATTTTGGTTTGAAAGTCATGTCTTTTAATTATAAATCATGTTGGCCACCAATCTTCCAAAAACTATGTAAAGAATTATTTTGAGCAAATCTTACAATATTGTACTTTTTAGATATTAAAGAAAACAGTAAATACTACTNCATGGTAACAGATGGTGCTTTGTTTAAGCTTTTCAGTTTTCTATTTCTTGGAAAAGCTTTATTGTGGAAACTGCTTCAGATAACTTAAACTAAATCTTAACTTGCTTCTGTAAAATCTATAATGACTATGAACTGATTTTGGTTCGAAAGTTTTTTAATTATAAATCATGTTGGCCACCAATCTTCCAAAAACTATGCAAAGAATTATTTTGAGCAAATCTTACAATATTGTACTTTTTAGATATTAAAGAAAACAGTAAATACTACTTGTTAACTATGTAAGCTTTGGTTCTTTTTCTTTGGTAAATTAGTTTGACAATTTTGTATAATAAGAACTGTTAAGATGAGCTGTAAATTAAAGCTTATTCATTCAGACTTTACCTGAATATATGGAAAATAGCATCTCATTTTCTTTTTGTGCTAAAATTCTGATAGCATAGACTATCTCATATATGCCATCAAACCAGTCTGTTCACGTTTCCAAGTAATGTGCATTCATACATGCTAAGTCATGTCGTACTCTGTGCAACCCTATGGATTGTAGCCTGCCAG
This sequence comes from Neotragus moschatus, assembly GCA_006410615.1. Taxonomy (NCBI): domain Eukaryota; kingdom Metazoa; phylum Chordata; class Mammalia; order Artiodactyla; family Bovidae; genus Neotragus; species Neotragus moschatus. Next base: position 745,201 of record SJYA01000315.1, on the reverse strand, counting down.
ATTCCTCTGTCCTTGGAATTCTCCAGGCAAGAATACTGGAGTGGGTTGCCATGCCCTTCTCCAGGGGATCTTCCCAACCCAGGGATCTTACCCATGTCTCTTATGTCTCCTACATTGGTACATGGGTGTTTTATCATTAGCTTTATCTGGGAAGCCCTTACAAGTAGCATTCAGTTGAGTTGCTAAGTCATGTCTGACTCTTTGCTGCCCCAGGGACTGAAGCATGCCAGGCTTCCCTGTCCATCACCAACTCCTGGAGCTTGCTGAAATTCATGTCCATCGAGTCAGTGATGCCATCCAACCATTTCATTCTCTGCCATTCCCTTCTCTTCTTGTCTTCAATCTTTCCCAGCATCAGGGTCTTTTTCAGTGAGTCAGTTCTTCACATCAAATGGCCTAAGTATTGGAACTTCAGATTCAACATTGGTCCTTCCAATAAATATTTAGGACTGATTTCCTTTAGGATTGACTAGTTTGATCTCATTGCAATCCAAGGGACTCAAGAATCTTCTCCAACACCACAGTTCAAAAGCATTAATTCTTCAGCACTCAGCTTTCTTTATGGTCCAGATCTCACCTCCATACATGACTAGTGGAAAAGCTATAGCTTTGACTAGGCAGGCCTTTGCTGATAAAGTAATATTTCTTCTTTTTAATATGTCTAGGTCTGTCTAGGTTGGTCAAATTTTCTTCCAAGGAGCAAGNACCACAGTTCAAAAGCATTCATTCTTCAGCACTCAGCTTTCTTTATGGTCCAGATCTCACCTCCATACATGACTAGTGGAAAAGTCATAGCTTTGACTAGGCAGGCCTTTGCTGATAAAGTAATATTTCCTCTTTTTAATATGTCTAGGTCTGTCTAGGTTGGTCAAATTTTCTTCCAAGGAGCAAGTATCTTAATTTCATGGCTGCAGTCACTATCTGCAGTGATTTTGGAGTTCAAGAAAATAAAGTCTTTCACTGTTTCCCCAACTATTTCCCATGAAGTGATGGGACCATATGCCATTATCTTAGTTGTTTGAATGTTGAGTTTTAAGTCAGCTTTTTCACTTTCCTCCTTCACTTTCATCAAGAGGCTTTTTAGTTCCTCTTCACTTTCTGCCATAAGGATGATGTCATCTGCATATCTGGGGTTATTGATATTTCTCCTGGCAGTTTTGATTCCAGCTTGTGTTTCATCCAGTCTGGCACTTTGCATGATGTACTCTGCATATAAGTTAAATAAGCAGGGTAACAATATACAGCCTTGATGTACTCCTTTCCCAATTTGGAGCCAGTTTGTTGCTCCATTTCTCATTCTAACTGTTGCTTCTTGACCTGCATACAGATTTCTCAGGAGGCAGATAAGGTGGTCTGGTCTTCCCATCTCTTTCAGAATTTTCCACAGTTTCTTGCGATCCACAGAGTCAAAGGTTTTAGTGCAGTCAATGAAGCAGAAGTAGATGTTCTTCTAGAATTCTCTTACTTTTACTATAATCCAATGGATGTTGGCCAATTGATCTCTGGTTCCTCTGCATTTTCTAAATCCAGCTTGAACATCTGGAAGTTCTCTGTTCATGTACTGTTGAAGCCTAGCTTGGAGAATTTTGAGCATTACTTTGCTAATGTGTGAGATGAGTGCAATCATGCGGTAGTTTGAACATTCTTTGGCATTGCCTTTCTTTGGGATTGGAATGAAAACTGACCTTTTCCAGTCCTGTGGCCACTGCTAAGTTTTCCAAATGTGCAGGCATATTAAGTGGAGCACTTTAACAGCGTCATCTTTTAGGATTTGAAATAGCTCAGCTGGAGTTCTGTCACCTCAACTACTGCTCCTAAGTCACTTCAGTCGTGTCCGGCTCTGTGTGACCCCATAGATGGCAGCCCACCAGGCTCCCCCGTCCCTGGGGTTCTCCAGGCAAGAACACTGTTCTTCATATTGATGTTTCCTAAGGCCGACTTGACTTTGCACTCCAAGATGTCTGACTCTAGTTGAGTGACCCAAGTAGTGTATTTCGGTACAAAAACCAAGTTAAAATACAGACTCTGACTTCAAGAACTTGTCATTTAGGTGGGAGAACAGACCATTAATAAAATGATATCTAAAAGTTTGTATATGTGACAGCTCAGATTATTAATGGAAGTAAATGTACCACAGCTACTAAACTGATGATCACCATAAGACTTGATCTGGCCTTTGACCACACACTAGCAGTATGCATGCAATAAGGAAAAAAATATTTTCACACGTTTCAGCCCAATTCTTCCTCTTTTGCTTCAACTCCCAATTACTTGAAGTTCTTCTGTTCAGAAAATCACAACTTCACTGCCACAACCCAGCCTGAGCACTTGAAAATCCATCGTCAAGCATACTGAGTCTGACTTTCTTAGTGGAAACAGAGACAGTGGACTCCTTTCCAAATGGGCACTATATTCTTTCATCCTGAAGGGCAAAACTGCAGAAAATTCAAGGCACAAGAGTAAATACTGCTCAACAAATTCCTTTTACTAAGTGAAAGCTTTAGATAAAAGTTTACTTTATAACTAGGTCTCTTCATTAAGTAGACTCTGAGTGTATTACAAGTGACTATTAACTCCTCAAACATATTCTCCCATTCTTGTATGGTTATAGCATTCCTGATTCTTAGCTAGATACATAGCCTTCTGGAATAAATACTGTATAACCTTTTCACTTCAGGCTGGCCATGTAACTAAATTCTATCCTTTTTAACTTTCTCTCCACTGACTGGATGTGGATGAAGAGGCAGGCCATCTGTTATGAAACAAGGAAGGTCAACAATCAGTGAATGATAAGCAATAAGATAGAAGAGCCTGGTTCAGGTAATCATATTCAATGATTAAACGATAATCATATTTCATGATTAAAGCAGACAACAGTCAGATCACATTGTATCTCCTTTTCCTAAGCTATGAGGAAAAATAAGAACCCTTGAGGGATGACCCAAATCTCTTTTCAAAATTTGCAGACAAAGGTTCAAATCTTTTTTAAAAAACTTCACACCATATTCTTTAGAGTTCAAACCAGAAAAATTATTATAGAGACCATATCACTCTAATATAATATCCTATTTTATTAGCCATACGGGTGTCACAGAAAGTAGTTTCCAACCGTATGTTGACTTTTACTTTTTACTTAGGATGAACTTTGCTGGTGGCTCAGATGGTAAAGAGTCTGCTGGTAATGCAGGAGACCCAGTTTCAATCCCTGGGCTGGGAAGATCCCCTGGGATGATTCAGCTGTTCTTGGAGAAGGGAATGACTACTCACTCCAGTATTCTTGCCTGGAGAATCCCATGGAAAGAGGAGCCTAGTGGGCTACAGCTCATGGAGTCGCAAAGAGTTGCACATGACTGAGTGACTAACACTCTCCAAAAAACCCAAAGAACTGAACTGGAAGGAAACTATCATAAACCCATAAAATAGGGCAATGTGAAGTAGGAATGCCTTTTTGATCATTGGGTACATCATACTGTTTCAGTACATGAAAGAGCTACCTTTTTTGTTGAATAATTTTTTCTGCATTACTGACTCAATGGAATGAGTTTGGGCAGGATCCGGGAGATAATGGAGAACAGGGAAGCCTGGTATGCTGCTGGCCATGGGGTCGTAAACAGCTGGACATGACTGAGTGACTGAACAACAATAATTATTTCTTTCTGATGGTTCTATCAGTCATGCTTCACAGTTCTGGTGAAGGAAAGTATTTGTTTTCTTGACTGAGTGAAGCTTTCAGATCAAGGAGAAGCACTGACATATTTAGGACATGTAAGACTGAAGTAGTAGCATCAGTTTGATTAGAGAAGATGTGTTGATTTATCTCTTTACATCACAGAGAATGACTAAGAATCATATCTAAGATGTCTGTTTTTCTCCTGAACCTTAAATTATTAAACATATTTCCCTGTCCTCACATAGCTTTCTGCAGAAGAAAATACTGCATCCTTCCAGTGAGCACAAAGACTCTACTGCAGTGCAACGCAAGCAAAACCAGCCAAGGTCTGCTGGGGATCTCTGCTGCTGCAGCATTTGACATACACAGGAAATGTCTCATGAATAATACACAGTTATAAACAGGTGGCCATATCAAGATCTCTTCACTTAATGCTATTCCCAAACACACTCCAAAGAAAGTAATTGGATACCTTCATTAGCGATTGATGTGTACAGGAAGAAAGTATGATTAAAAGCTTGTAAGACATCGATTGCATGTGCATTAGCTTGAATTGGCCTGCATTATTGTCTACTGAAACTCCACCCAAATCATAGCAATAATCAGAATTGTAGTGCTAAACAGAAATATAAAATGTTTTAAAACAATGAGTATGTAAATCCAGAACAATTCATTCACTGTGGAGTATGTTCAGAAGCAAAAACAGCTTATCACGAGGCCACCTTATAATTAGACAAGTGCTCCTGAGGCAGTGTTGAGTGCCGATGGGCCACCAAAGGAACAGCTGTAGGATATGAGTCCACTCTATTCCATTTTCTTAACATCAATGACAAGAAACGTCAGGAGGCTCTAAGCACCTTNACTGTGGAGTATGTTCAGAAGCAAAAACAGCTTATCACGAGGCCACCTTATAATTAGACAAGTGCTCCTGAGGCAGTGTTGAGTGCCGATGGGCCACCAAAGGAACAGCTGTAGGATATGAGTCCACTCTATTCCATTTTCTTAACACCAATGACAAGAAATGTCAGGAGGCTCTAAGCACCTTCCTGGAACAGCCATCATTAATCTCCAATACGATCACATTACCTTTTTATTATTTTAGATGAAAAAAAAAATAGTGAACACTTTTTATTTTTGCCTGATCACAGACTTGTGCTAAACCTACAATTTAACAGCCTTTGTACATTCACCTCAATCTGCCAGAATTATTAACACAATTGATTTCTGCTCTAGAAGGATGACCCTCAAGGCCAAGTCGTATATTACAGACATAAACCTCTCAACTCTGTACACAAATCTTCTTTAACAAGAAGATGGAAATGTGATATACTATCCTAACTAGACTGTAAATGATTATTATAGTAAGCCTTTATAGGTATTTGTAAGACAGCACTAAAGTAATCTCCATATGTTTTTATGGGTTTTGTATTGCTTTATCTCAGTGGCTATTATGTTATCAATAAGTCCTACAGAATATTACTTGTATCTGACTAATTTCCTCTGAAATTATAGAGTAATTCATCTAGGTGATCTGGAGATTCCATATTGTTGGCTGTGGTAGAGCTTTGATTATATCATTATTCTGTCTTGGTTTTGTTCTCCATATCTTAGTTACTTCTACTTATCTGTGTTGTTTTAATGCATAAAAATTGAATCTGCTAATATGGAAGAGAAAAAAATCAAATTCTAGGCTGTTACTAATGTGAGATGCAATTATTGGGGGTGTGGGAGAGGCATTTATTTAAGATTATTTGAAATTAAAGTCAGAATATTCTATTTACATTTACAAAAGATTGATGTGGGGATTGCCATCTCACTGTAAATAACTAGAAAACATTAGAAAATGTGTGAAACAAATATTTATAGACAAATATTTATAGAGCACAAAATTATTAAACCTGAGAGAGTGGGTCCTGGGACAATTAAGTTTCAGGATCTCCAACCTTTATTAAAGGTTGCTCTAGCCCTGACTTAAATACACTTCAATGTAAGCCTCAAAAAGACTAAACAAGTCCAAAAGGAATTTAAGTCTTGCCGTACCTAAGCAATACAATAAAGTATAGCAGTCTGTAATGTAAAATTCACAATGTCCAATATCCAAGACTTTCAGATAATGGAAGAAGCAGGAAAATGTGGCCCTTAAGCAGAAGTAAAAAGCAACAGATTCAGTTTTGATATTAATTATGAAATAACAGTCCAGGATGTTAAAATAGGTATTCTGAATATCATAGCTATGAATAAGGTTATAAAGGAACACATGAATTAATAAGGAGAGAAATTGAAAGTGTAAAAATTATACAAGTAAAGTCCTAGGGATAAATAAAAATCATCTGAAATGAAAAATAAACCAGATGGATTCAACTGCAGATTAGAAATTGCAAAAGAGATCAGCGAACTTGAAAATATGGAATAAAAACTATGCAAATTTAACAGAGAGAAAAAAAAAATTACAGAGATTTAGTGTCCCATGGGCCAATAACTAGCAATCTTATATGTGTATAATCTTACCAAAATAAAGATGAGCAATTTTTAAATCATTTTACTTTTTTCCTGTGCCGAGTCTTCATTACTGTGCAGACTTTTCTCTAGTTGTGGCAAGCAGGGGTCTCTCTTTGTTGGAGTGTGCAGGATTCTCATTAAGGTGGCTTCTCTTGTGTGGAGCACAGGCTGTGGATGCAAGGGCTTCAGTAACTGTGGCACGTGGCTCTGTAGTTGCGGATCCCAGGCCCTAGAGCACAGGCTCAATCATTGCGTGGGCTTAGTGGCTCCATGGCATGTGGGATCTTCCCAGACCAAGGATAGAACTCATGTCCTGCATTGACAGGCTGACTCATCACCACTGAGGCACCAGGGAAGCCCAAGAAGCCCACCAAGTCCAAGCCCACCATTTAAGCCCCCTCTTAAAACAAACACCAGTAGTGCCGTACTACAAGGTCAAAGGAAGTTCTTCAGGTGGAAAGCAAATATTAGATTGAAATGCGAATTTAAACAATGGAATGAAGAGCACTAGAAATTGTAAACGTGGATAAAAATGGAAAATATATTTCTCATCTTTAATAATTTTTAAGTTGACTGTATAAAGCACAGGTAATGCATATTGTTTATAATTTGTTTGTAATATATGTATAAAATGCATAACAACATAGTGAAAAGGAAAAGACTGAGGAAATATTGATAAAAGTATACTGGAATAGGTTTTATACTGTGTACATGAAATGGTATGTTATTTGAAATTAAACCATAATAAGTTCAAGAAGCACATTCAAAATTGTAGAATAGCCATTTAAAAATATTTTAAAAAGAAGGTTAATAAGACAAAGAGAGGAATATAATGGAAACTTAAAGTACTAAAATAATTTTTAAAAATAAGGAAAACTTGAAAACGAACCAAAAAAAAAAAAAAATCACAGGAAATAAATAGAAAGCAAATAGTGGATAGCAGGATGATTGATGCAAATATCAATAACTACTGTTGTTTAGTCGCCCAGTCAGGTCTGACTCTTTTGCAACCCCACGGATAGCGATTTTCCAGGCAAGCATACTGGAGTAGGTTGCCATTTCCTACTCCGGGGGATCTTCCCAACCCAGGGATCGAACTGCATCTCCTATACTGGCAGGTGGATTCTTTACCACTGAGCCACCAGGGAAACCCATATACTTGATATGACACAGCCAAAAAAGGTACATTACCTCTGTGATCTTCCTCTTCAAATCCTATAACCTGTGTTGAATCATTGGAGAAACAGAAACAAATTCCAACTGAGGAGCATCTGGCAGAATTGCTGGCTAGTACTCTTCAAAATTGTCCAGGTCATCAAATATGACGGAAGTCTAGGAGACTATCACAGAAGACATGACAGGTATATGCAGTGTGTTATCCTGGATGGGATTTTGGAAACGAAAATGAACATTAAGTAAAAACTAAGGAAGTCTGAATAAAATATGGACTTTAGTTAATGATTATCTCTCAATATTAATTCAATAATTATAACAAATATCATGTTAAATTAAGATGACTGAGCAATCCCACTACTAGGCATATACTCTGAGGAAACTAAAACTGAAAAAGACACACGTATCCCAATATTCACTGCAGCACTATTGACAACAGCCAGAATATGAAAGCAACCTAGATGCCCATTGACAGATGAATGGATAAAGAAGTTGTGATACATACACACCATGGAATATTACTCAGCCATAAAAAGGAAAGCATTTGAGTCAGCTCTATAAGGTGGATGAACCTAGAGCCTATTATACACAGTGAAATGTCAAAGAGAAAGATAAATATTGTATACTAATGCATATATATAGAATCTAGAAAAATGGTACTGAAGAATTTATTTGCAGGGCAGTATTGGAGAAACAGACATAGAGAATAGACTAATGGACATGGGGAGAAGGGAGGAGAGGATGAGATGTATGGAAAGAGTAACATGGAAAGTTATATCACCATATGTAAAATAGATAGCCAATGGGAATTTGCTGTATGGTTCAGAAAACTCAAACAGGGGCTCTGTATCAACCTAGGGGGTGGGAGATGGGAGGGAGGTTCAAAAGGGAGGGGATATATGTATCCTTATGACTGATTCATAGCATCTGGTCCCATCACTTCATGGCAAACAGATGGAGAAACAGTGGAAACAGTGTCAGACTTTATTTTTTGGAGCTCCAAAATCACTGCAGATGGTGATTGCAGCCATGAAATTAAAAGATATTTACTCCTTGGAAGGAAAGTTATGACCAACTTAGATAGTATATTGAAAAGCAGAGATATTACTTTGCCAACAAAGGTCCATCTAGTCAAGGCTATGCTTTTTCCAGTGGTCATGTATGGATGTGAGTTGGACTGTGAAGAAAGCTGAGCGCCGAAGAATTGATGCTTTTCAACTGTGGTGTTGGAGAAGACTCTTGAGAGTCCCTTGGACTGCAAGGAGATCCAACCAGTCCATTCTGAAGGAGATCAATCCTGGGTATTCATTGGAAGGAATGATGCTAAAGCTGAAACTTCAGTACTTTGGCCACCTCATGCGAAGAGTTGACTCATTGGAAAAGACTCTGATGCTGGGAGGGATTGGGGGCAGGAGGAGAAGGGGACGACAGAGGATGAGATGGCTGGATGGCATCACTGACTCGAAGGACATGAGTTTGAATGAATTCCAGGAGTTGGTGATGGACAATGAGGCCTGGCATGCTGTGACTCATGGGGTCGCAAAGACTCGGACACGACTGAGCAACTGATGGCTGATTCAGGTTGAGGTTTGACAGAAAACAACAAAATTCTCTAAAGCAATTATCCTTCAATTAAAAAATAAATTTAAAATAAAAAAGCATAAACCTAATAAAGTGGCATTCAAATTAGAGGTGCAAAAAGTAATAGAATTATTTTTTAAAAGTTGTATATTCATACAAGGGCATACTTTAGCATACTTCTTTGAGAAACATATTATGCAAAAAAAAACTAGTAATAATTTAGAAGACTTGAAGATCACCATTAATAAGTTGAGCTAACCTGAACATAAAAAATATACAATTTTTTAAAAAACATGATCATTTACAAAATTGAAATTGGTGACAAATAATGAACAAGAACATAGAGAAACTAAGAACTATTAAGTCATTTTTCAAAAAAGAATAAATGAATAAGTATGTTGATGAAAAGCCTCAATATTAAAAAATGCAAACTCTCCTAAAATTAATGCAAATTAATGTTTTTTCTTCATGTTACTGTTCTTGTTGGAATTTGGCAAGCTGATTATAAAATTTATGTGGAAGAGAAGTTGTCCAAGAATGGTGAAGACAGTCATGAAAAAAAAAAATGAATGAATAGCGCAGTCATCTTTCCAGATATAAAAAACAGCAACACTTTTCTTCTTTCCTTTCTCCCTCCTTGTTCTTCTGCCCTCACCACTTTATTTTTCACATTCTGCTTTCCTCAGTTTCTCCTGCTCTCCCTGTTTCTTCCTTCCTTCCTCCTTTCCTTCTTTCTTACTTATCTATGTAACTTAATTCCATAATGGAAAGAGAAGCTTTAGCCAAGATATTGGAAAACAATGTTCTGTCTAGTGACTTCTCACACACTTCTGACTTACATTATAATTTCAGGAATACCTTATCAGTTCAGTTCACTTCAGCCACTCAGTCGTGTCCGACTCTTCGCNGGAAAAAAAAATAACATGGTTTTGAAAGTCTCTGGGTTCTGAATTATTCTGAATATCACATGGATTATTCCCTAATGAAACCCAGATTAGGTGTCAGGGAACTATAGAGAAATGGTTGGTTGAGCTAATTTTGCATCTCAGCCACTGTGCATCAGACAATTTAGTTGAAAGGGGACTTCAAGGTGGTAAGAAAAGACAGTGACTTTACTGCATCTAATCAAAAAGGCTCTCACTCCTATTAGAGTTAATTCTTTTTCCTCTATCTGCAAATAATGAAAGAAGAGAAAGTGACTTGGTCACCAAGTGGCACTGAGAATTAGCCCCAAGTGACTGAGTGTACTCTGCAGCTGAGAGCTNCTTTACTGCATCTAATCAAAAAGGCTCTCACTCCTATTAGAGTTAATTCTTTTTCCTCTATCTGCAAATAATGAAAGAAGAGAAAGTGACTTGGTCACCAAGTGGCACTGAGAATTAGCCCCAAGTGACTGAGTGTACTCTGCAGCTGAGAGCTTCAAAAACTTGACAGCTAAGGTCCAAAGGGCAAATCTCAAGCTCAGAAAGCCGCCCAGAAAAGTAAATCCTGGGGCTTGAAATTCTGTGTGTTTACCACTAGGTCATCATCTCCATATTAGAAGGTATGGAAGTAAATTACATTAAAACTGCAAATACCCATCATTCATATTTATATAGCAAGGTGATCTATCTCTTTTTTAAGGCCAGGATCCACTTTTCCACATCGTAAATCCTTCCATTTCCCTCCTTGGTGGAAATTTCCCGTTTCTCTTTGAAAAAGATAATTCGATCCTGTTTGCATCATTCTTCCTCTCAACCGGCTGTTGTAGAAAACGCGCGCGCGCACACATGCAACCGCACACAATGATTTATACATTTCTTTTCACAATCGCTCCTATCCAGCTCCGAAAGTCAGAACCTATATGACTGATGGCTTATCCAGCTGAGCGGGTCCCAGGTCGGGGAAGGCACCCTCTGAGCCAAGTCTCCCTCCCCACGTAGGGCGACCTGGGCTCCTCACTCCACCTTTGAAAGGAAACGCATTCTTTGCTTGCCTGGAAGTCTCGGTAGCCCGATCGATCTATCATAAAAAAGAAAAGAAAAATCGCAGCCTAGAGACAGGTCTTGCGCGCCACCATCCCCCCCTCAACAGACTCCGTGGGGAAACTCCCAAGGAGGGAACGGATTCCCAGTATTGAATCCTCGGAGCTCAGGGCCCAGGAGGGACTGGCGGGATGACTGCCATCGGTTCCCACCTCCTTTGCCCGTAGTTCTTTCTCTCGCTCTGCGTCAAGTGGCTTCTCGGAAACGTTAGCCGATTCAGCAAAGCAGGAAGAGTGGAAAAGGTGATGGGGGCGGAGTGAAATAAGGGGACTGTTCTGGCAGCTGGAGGGACACACACGCACGCACACACACACACACCCTCACACACACTCACACCCCATCCAATGGGGAAGGTGAGGGTGCGCAGTCGTGCGACCCCCTCCTCGGCTCTCTACTGGAACACAATGGAAAGCATGTGGCATCTCCTACACGGAGGTCTGGGCTGGGTCCCCGCCCAGCGCCCCCAGCAGGAGTGGAGGGCTGCGCGGAGCGAGGGTGGGGCAAGGGCGGGGAGCGAGGAGGGGCCGGAGAGCCGGGGCGGGGCCGCCGCCTTTCTGGGCGCGCCCGGGAAGGAGGGGCGCAGTAGCCCGGCTGGCCCTTGCCTGCGTTCGCTAGGCGAGTGTCTGGTTTCCAATTCCGCGGGCTCCGGAATTGGGGTTGGGCTAGCTTGGGTGCCAGGGGCGGGTAGTGGCAGGCGCCGGCCCAGCAACAGGAGCTCAGAGACAGAGGGAGCGGCAGCAGTGGAGAGGACGCCGGGGGAGAGGAAGGGTCCCCGAAGCCCGCGCCCTCCCCGGGGCCAGACTCTGCGGGCGCACTGGGCGGGCATGATCGGCGGGCACGGTGGCAAGTAAGTGCCTTTTCTCTTGCTCCTCTGGTGTGGCGGGGATGGAGGCCGCCAGTCAGTCTCTCACCAGAGCTCTGCTCAACCGCCACACCCACCTGTGTCCGTGTTCGCTTCTCTCGGGTTTTGGCCACCTGGAAGTAGAGCGGGGAGAAGTTAGGCGAGGAGGGGCTAGAGGCTGGACAAAGGGAAAGGCAGCTGTTTGCCTTGCAAGGTCGGTCTTTTGCCAGTTTTGACGCTGTGGGTTTGCTGCCAGATCCTGAAAATGTGGAAAGGCAGAGCAGCTGTGCCGAATGGCTACTGTTATTTCTTTTCTGTCCACGGTGGCTGAGTCGTCCTGGGTTTCGGTTTCAGGGTTAGGTCGTATTCGTTAGGAGCAAAAAACATGCGTTCTGTGTCCCATTTGCAAAGGTGAGCCTGTAGAACCCGCAGAGCTGACACTACCTGTAGGGTGGCAAGGATGCGCCGCACCCCTTCCCAGCACACAAACACAGATGACTGACGGGAGGCTTAGCTTCATTTCTCAGCCCAGTTTATTTTCTTTTCAAACGAATGTGCATTTTGTTAGTGAAGTTCGGATGGATTTCAGAATCATTTTAACTTTTTATCGACTTCAGCTGAAACTATTGTTTAGTTTTTAGAAGAAAATAGTTGTTTTCGTTACTTCTTTAAAATACAAAAGCTTAAAACGAGATTAACAAACTGGAAACTTCAGTGACAACTTTGGTGATTATAGCAAAGATTTCTCATTATTGTAGTGTTTATATTAGCAGCATTTGAAATAATTTATTTTAGTTTTTTTTTTATTATAGTAGCAGCGTTCGAAGTAATTTATATCTGCTCTGAAGGTAAGAGCAATTTTTATGTGAGAGAAGCTTAAGGGGAAGTTTTAAACAGCTCACTTCAATAAGATAAATACCAGATCAAAGTAGGCTTTTAAAAGGATGATGGATTTTCATTTGTTGTTGTGAAGTCAGTGTTAAAAGGTTCAAGGTTTTTCAGAAACACAATTAATGTTCTTGTCTATTTCTCCTGATTCTACATGGGCAGGAGAAAGGTACTGTCCTTTCTTTCTTTCTCTTGGTAATTTAAAATATATGTTCATGATTTTTGCTTTAATATCAATAAGACTTATCTATATATAATCTGCAAACCAAGTCCAATTATTCGATAGCCCATTTTATTGAAGTCTTCAAATTATTTTACATCATTTAAAAAATATAAACTAGAATTCACTTTTTTTGAAACTAAGTTGTTAATCTTTATTTATTTATTTAATATTTGTTTAACATTTTAACAAATGTTAATTATTTGAAAGCTTGTCTTATTTGAGCTTTATATATGGGATAATCATGATTGCTAGAACAGCTTATTCACAATAAAATGCTCGACAAAATATGGCATATGATGTAATGAAGGATGTGCCCTGTATTAAGCAACTGACAATAGCTTAAGATAAGTTTTGTATTTTGTAGACGTTTTAAGTACCTCTCTATTTAGAGGTCCCCTTTTGAAGGTGAACCATTGTGAAATCGAGGGACATAGTGACGTGTTCTTATAGAAGCCAGATGTATTGTGTGCCATGATTCCTATGGTACAGGTTAGGGCTTCCAGGGTACCTGATGCTTCTATGGAAGAAAGATGAGTCAGGTTTGTCTCCCTGCCAAGAGCATCCTCCTGCCTCTGTGTCTCCTAGGACCAGGAGGTAATCATGGGAGCCCTCCTGTGGCAGTGCTTCTGTGTTTTTGCTACCTGTTGCTGAGGAGACTTTTGGTAGCAAAGAAAAAGTAAGAAATTCAGAGGTGGAATCTGTGGGATCCTATTCACCCTACTTAATGTGATGGACCAACTTTCTCTGTGGCAAGGAAAAAAACAGAATCTTGTGTTTTTCATGAATGATAAAAATATTTATCTAGTATCTATGCCTATTAGATATGTGAAAGAGTGTGAAGTACTGGGAAGAATTATATGCTATTTTTTCTAACCTTGTAAAGGAACTTAAAGTTTAGAGCTATGAATGAGTCATTCTGAATGTCATAATGGTAACAATTTATGATTTTCCCTAAAACTCCGTCTCAGATCCTTTTCCCCAGTCTTTGTCATCTGAATTAATGGTTCCACCTTTCACCAAGTATTTACTGCCTTCTCTTCCTCCTCATGGCATTTCATCCCTAACCAGTCCATATTTCGATCTCTCAATCCTGTCTCCCAAATGCATCTCTATTCAATTATACTTCTCAGCTGTACCTCTTCCACCCTGCTTTCTTTATCTACCCTGCCACCAGATTCCTGGCATCATTATAATTTTCATGGATTCATGCTACAGCCTTGACGCAGCCGCTCTACTTCCATAGTTTGCTCCCTTGTAATTACCTCTCCAAGAAAGCAACACCACTGTGTCTCCCCTTAAGAATATTCAGTTGACCATAACGACATAGAAAAAAGGAATAAATGCAGNATTCCTGGCATCATTATAATTTTCATGGATTCATGCTACAGCCTTGACGCAGCCGCTCTACTTCCATAGTTTGCTCCCTTGTAATTACCTCTCCAAGAAAGCAACACCACTGTGTCTCCCCTTAAGAATATTCAGTTGACCATAACTACATAGAAAAAAGGAATAAATGCAGAAACGCAAAAATGGATTATCAACACATTCCTTCTGTGAGCATCCAGCACACTGTCTAGTCTGGCCCTCCGCTACAGCCTCTGTGAGCACATCTCCCACTCATTTATATGCTCCAGCCACCCTGGTCTTTTAGTACCTGAAACACAAGAAGCAGTTTCACTCCCTAAGGCCTTTTCAAATGTTCCCAGTGCCTGGACTATTCCTTCCTCTATTTAAATGCCTCTTTTGTTTGCAGACTTAAAACCTCAGCTCAAAGGTCTCTCCTTCACAGAGATCATTCTTGATCTCTTTGTCAGAAGTAGACCGTTACATATTTGTTTCAGTCTTGGTACCTTGTCTGTTTCCTCCGTAGTGATTATTACAGCAGGTAGGTATTTTGTAGATCTGTATATTTTGTGGTTTTGTGTACANGTTTCACTCCCTAAGGCCTTTTCAAATGTTCCCAGTGCCTGGACTATTCCTTCCTCTATTTAAATGCCTCTCTTGTTTGCAGACTTAAAACTTCAGCTCAAAGGTCTCTCCTTCACAGAGATCAGTCTTGATCTCTTTGTCAGAAGTAGACCGTTACATATTTGTTTCTGTCTTAGTACCTTGTCTGTTTCCTCCGTAGTGATTATTACAGCAGGTAGGTATTTTGTAGATCTGTATCTTTTGTGGTTTTGTGTACAGGATGCTCCAAATGAACAGACACCATGTCTTTCTTGCTGACCCTGCTTCCAGAATTGTACCTGCAGTGGGGAAGTAGGGGGTTCCTAGATATTTATCAACAAAGATAAGACTTATTTCACCATAGAGTGCACTAACCTTGTAAACTTTAGGATTCCAGTTCTTTCTTTGTTGAGCATCTGGTAAGTTTACAGTGCAGAACTATGAATCTGAAGAGGTAAAACTTAAATACCTTGAGATGTAGTCTCATCTCTCAGCAGTGTAGACTTTAAGGTATTCAAAGGGAAGTAGATTATAACACACCCTAAAAAGGCAGTAACCACAACTGGATTAAAATGTATTTTAAAGAAACATTGGAGTGCATAATCCAATGACTTTATGACTTTAGTGCAAGTGACTCATAATATACAATGATGACCTTATTAGGTTTAAATCTACATCTTTCACCAGGATTTGAGGATCGCTTTGTAATCACTAAATTTAAAATCTTGTTTCATAATAAATGAGAACAGTGGGCTCAATGGATGGAAGTATAATCAAATGAAGCGGAGGTCATAGATTGATGCCCACATGATCCAAATTTGTGTTTACTCCAGACTCAAGGGGCAAATTATCTCACAAATCCAAAATATTCACTAGGAAGACTCAGAAAAACACTGTGGGCTAACCCAGGAAGTTTCGTTGATACTAAATGAAAAATAAGTTTTTATAGTAACATTTGGTTGAAAATATAGCTTTCAATTAAGCCCTTAGCTTTGATTAGTGATATTTTTGTCTTGCAAGTGACCAACCATTTGTTTGTTTTGGGTAAAGAATTGGGCAGTCGTGTTTCTTCTTGAAGGACTGAACTACTCCGTGAATTGTCACGAGGGATTTTGTTAAATTTGCCCTTCTGGTGCTACAGTGGGGTGGCTGTAGTGGAGTGCACCTATGCACTCGCTGAAGTTAGGCTTCCGTTTTACATTTCCTACTTTAACTAATTCATTCCCACTTGTCGTTATTAGGCTTCCTTCTTCAGAACTGTGTAGGATTAGGTTACTAATTAGTATGGCAAGGTCATAATAATGAAATGGATATCCTAAGACTGTATGAAAATGATTTTCTTACGAGAATTTATAAGAGCACGTTCAAAAAGGGTGGGTAGATTACTTTTGTGGAATATGAGAGAACAGTTGGTGCCTTGCCATCCTGCAGAATGAAATTTCTTCATCAAAGGTTTAACTTGCTTTTCCTTCTCTGTGTAGCTAGAAGGCAGTGGCTTTAGGCAACAGGGAAAACCATCAGCCTTGGGCACCTGAAAGGAGAATGAAGTTTGGAGGAATGAAACCCTTGAGTGGTGAGGAAAAATGCCAGACCATGAAAGAGGGGAAGGAGGAGGGAATGTCTCAAAGAGTGCCAATAAATATCACCTGCCACAAACAAATCTGAGTAGATATTATACGGAGAACCGAATTATTCTGTATCTTTTTAGTCTCACTGAGAAAGTCGTTCTCTTTTCATTGCTCTTTAAATAACTGTGTTTTAAGTGAAAAAACATTCTGTCGTTGTGGCTTTTTAGTATAGGAAATAGCTTTGGGTTTTTAGAATAATATAACCTGGAGCTAAAAGCCATGTGTTACTGTTAAATTTTACCATTACTTTAATTGTAATTTCATTGCTATTCATTTTATAATTTCTTTTTGGTGTGTCAGGTGTTTGAGAGACTGCCATTATTGATCACAACTTTCTTTAAAATGTCTCTTTGGATTTTTTACAAAGCTGTCTGAATCATTTATCAACATATGATAAAACTTTAATTGCACCTACGATTGTTCACTTGGAAATTGTTCACTCTTAGACGGAGTGAGTGCATTTACATTATCATTAACTTACCATCCCTCCCCTGAAATGAATGTCTTTTTCTTTCCCTTTCTCTCTTCCATCTCATCTTCTAAACAGTAATAGAAATTTTGCTCCACTGTTCGGTCAAAATATTTATACAAATAATTGGCAAATTGAGCCTCTAAAGGAGAGTCAATAAAATTAGATAGATGTATTAGAATACAAAGACATTTCTATACAGATGGTTAATGAAATCTTCTTTGTGTTATATGCCAAAGCAAACTTCTTGTGTCATCTGATTTTTTTAAAAAATTGGGGCAATTTCACAGTATGTAGTGTCTGCCAACTGTACCAGTCATTCAGTATAATTAAAAATGTTAACTTCTTCAGGGCCTATGATTTACAAGTTCAAAAAAGAAGCAAATAGAAGTTAAATAGTACATATTCATATTGATACATAAAAATATAATGTGGGAAAATAAGAGAAATGTTGTTTAATAATAAAATACCTCCTTATGTATGACTTAAATTCCACTAAATGTTCATTCTTTCAAGTTCAATGGAACTGCTTCCTTTAGGGCTTCAAATGAGGATAATTTGCTAACTATACATATGTTTTAAATGGAATAAGTAAAATATTTTATTGGTAAATTATGATTTTGCTTTCTCTGGGTGATGGTATAGAGTTAATATTGCTTATAGGTAAATTTTATGGACCCAATATTTATAGGTAATCCTTTCATGGAGCAAATTTTACAAAGTTGAAATGACCTCCCTCCTCCAACATAATACATATATTCTTGTTATCCTGGACAAATTATGGTAATTCAAGTAGGGAGAAAAGAAATGTCATCGTCAGGGGTCAACTGGAAACAGTTCAGTTCAGTTCAGTCACTCAGTCATATCCGACTCTTTGAGATCCCATGGACTGCAGCATGCCAGGCCTCCCTGTCCATCACCAACTCCCAGAGTTTACTCAAATTCGTGTCCATTGAGTTGGTGATGCCATCCAACCATCTCATCCTCTGTCCCCTTCTCCTCTTGCCTTCAGTCTTTCCCAGCATCAGGGTCTTTTCCAGTGAATCAGTTCTTCACATCAGGTGGCCAAAGTATTGGAGTTTCAGCTTCAGCATCAGTCCTTCCAATGAATATTCAGCTTATTAGAATCCTGTGAGATCATCTGACAGACTTTCAGGAATGAATGTTTGTGCAATAATGGCTATGCAAAGAATCTCTTTTGAAAATTCATATTGTCTCTCCTATAACTCAGAATCTTTGTAAAATACTGTGTAATGTGTTGAAGACACAGAGGAATGAATTTGTGTTTACATTAGTGTAGTGAAAGAAGTGTTTTCTAGATATTTCCTTTGCGGAACATATGATCTTAGTCAAATGCTGAAAAGTGGAAGTGTTAGTCGCTCAGTCGTGTCCAGCTCTTTGCAACCCCATGGACTGTAGCCCACCAAGCTCTTCTAGCCATTGGATTCTCTAGTCAAGAACACTGGAGTGGGTAGCCATTCCCTTCTCCTGGGAATGATCTCTTGACCCAGGGATTGAACCCAGGTCTCCGGCATTTCAGGCAGATTATTCACTGTCTGAGCCACCAGGTAAGCCCCAGACAAATGCTTTCGCTTCTCAGATCAAATTTGTTATAAAATTGCTAGTGTCTATTTCTCAGGGTGGCTGTACAAATTAGGTTAAAATATATATGTTAACAACAGGCATTTTATTGTCTCACATTTTAGGGACGTGTTCAGTAATGTTGGCTAGACATTTGGTAACAGTATATTCTAGTCAAAATTTACCCATTATATTTTGAATATAAATGGTGCAACATCTAAAGTTTATCATTGTTAATTCTACGTTTAATCCTGTTTCAGTGACTACTAACAATGCACTTTATCCTGACTTTTTAATGATAGTATAGTTCTACATCTCAAACATAGGACCACTGCATTTATAACATTTGCTGATAAAGTTTTCAGCTATAAGCTATTACACATAGTTTATATGAAGTATGTAAGAACTTCTCAGTAGGAAGACATGAGAGAGGCATTCAAAGATCAAGAACTTAACCATCCAGTTACACTTTATTTATGACTTTCAACCTGATCCATCAGAATTCTGCATTAATAGAGAGCAGGTCCGTGGAGGTGACCTGTCAGATGCCCTGTTAATGATCTTAAAACAAATAATATCTACTTTGATAGGAATTTTTTAAAAGGCATACATGAAATTTCTCACTTATGTATGAAATCAGACTTACTCTACTAATTCAATCATCAGGGGTGTGACTTTGCATTTATAAATCAGTGAATAAAATGTGTGAACTTGAGGGAAATACTTGCCAGTCACGTCCATTCACTTACTTTATTCCACTGGTGATACATGAACAAAAATCCACATCTTGTAAAGCAAATCATCAGATTAAGACTGATAATTAGTTTTTTAATTGTTTTCTTTAGCAATTCATAAATTTTGCTCAGATACATAGAATAATAAGAGGCAAGCTAGAGCAGGATTATGAAGACATAAAATAAGTACATAATGGATACATTACCATAAGGGAAAATATAGATAGCACAATTTACATCTTGTTAAACTTACTGATTGCTCCTTGGAAGAAAAGCTAAGACAAACCTAGACAGCGTATTAAAAAGTAGAGAAATCACTTTGCAGACAAAAGTCAGTATAGTCAAAGCTATGGTTTTTACAGTAGTCATATACAGATGTGAGAGTTGGACCATAAAGAAGGCTGAGTGCCGAAGAACTGATGCTTTCAAACTGTGGTGCTGAAGACTCTTGAGAGTCCCTTGGACAACAAGGAGGTCAAACCAGTCAGTCTGAAAGAAAATCCACCCTGAATATTCATTGGAAAGACTGATGCTGAAGCTGAAGCTCCAAAACTTTGGCCACCTAATGGAAAGAGCCAACTCACTGGAAAAGACCCTGATGCTGGGAAAGATTGAGGGCAAGAGGAGATGGGGATGGCAGAGAATGAGATGGTTAGATAACATCACTGACTCAGTAGACATGATTTGAGCAAACTCTGGGAGATGGTGAAGGACACTGAAGCCTGGCGTGCTGCAGTTTATAGGGCTGCAAAGAATTGGACATGACTTAGTGGCTGAACAACAGCAATATTACTGATAATAACATTAATTTAACAGCTTTATGTATGAGGGTCTCCTTTTACATTAAGAAGTACATTAAGGGATTTGCTAATGCTCTTTTTAAATCCCCACAATCACCCTCTGAGGTGAGAAAACACTTAGGCTCAGAAGTTAGCTAACCTTCCCAGAGACTCACTATGATTATGAAACTTGAGTAACATATATATTCCTTTTAATGAAAGCAAAATCTTATTTATCCCAAGATTAAGCTTGCAAATACTCCACACAGATACACCTGATTACTGTGTAGTTTACAAATGCTTTTTAAACCCATAATGGAGCTGAAATAATCTACATTTGCAATTAAACATACCAAACAATGTAATTCGGAGAAGGCAATGGCACCCCACTCCAGTACTCTTGGCTGGAAAATCCAATGGACTGAGGAGCCTGGAAGGCTGCCATCTATGGGATGGCACAGAGTCGGACACGACTGAAGCAACTTCACTTTCGTTTTCGCCTTTCATGCATTGGAGAAGGAAATGGCAGCCCACTCCAGTGTTCTTGCCTGGAGAATCCCAGGTACAGGGGAGCCTGGTGGGCTGCCATCTATGGTGTCGCACAGAGTCAGGCACGACTGAAGCAATTTAGCAGCAGCAGCAAACAGTGTAATTATAATACTAGAGAATAAGAAGAAGAAAGGTTGAAGCTTATTTAAATGTTCATCTTGAATATTGATCTTGGAGAGTGCATTTGTGTTAAACTGAAATTGAGATGTAGGTAGGAGTTTGAAGACATTATATTATTATGAAATGCATCTATACATTTGAAGTGTTTCTGAGGTTGTTTTAGACATTGAGTAACTTTGCTTTCTCTTCTAGGGGTATCACTATATTATTCTGAATTGACTTGGCCATAATTAGAATATTTTGCTTATTATGAGAAACTCAAGATAGGAAAGGAGACTTTCCCAAGGTGGGCAAAAGTTGAAAGAAGAGTGATAGTGTCATTGAAAAGAGTATGTGTGTGAAATGTCTGGGGCAGATTTAGTCAGCTGTGAGCTATGAAATGGAGTAGAAACAGGGAGTGGACTGTATCTATGAGATCCTGGGTGTTAGAGGATGGAGAAGGAGAGATTGCAAAGTGATCTTGTACAGGGTAAGAAAAGAAGAAGACAGTATTCATCTAAAGTGTTTTTATGTTCTAAAACTTAGTATTTATTGTCACACAGAATCAATTATTTATGTCAATTACAGTGATTTGTTAACATCAGTGATTCACCGTTTAATAAGGGTTTTAAAACATTTGGGGAAAAATAATTTATTTTACGTGACACATAATTTTCTAAGACAGATCATTTTCTTTTAGTATCTGTTATCTACTTAGATACTGTCCTTTGAGTGGTATATAAACAACATGAGAAAGTGGACCCCTAAGTTCTGTGATATATCTCAGTCTGTTCTAGTGACTGTGCCCTGTCAGCTTATCCACTAGACTGTTAGTTTTAATAGCAGAGACCATAACTTGTTCACATTGGCATCTCTGCATGGTGCCATACACACAGTCATTCTTCATACATATCTCATCAATAAAAACATATTTCATCAATACTTATTATACAGCCATGTCCTCGACTTTAATTAAAAATAGCTTTTTCGTTGAAATGGAGCACTTTCATTGAAATATAGGAATGTTGAAGAATATAGGAGGAAGAAGTTAAGAATTTAATAATTTATACTTCTCTCCCATGGCCTTTTACCACTACAAGGTAAATTCACATTTTTTATTTCTTACATAGGGAACGGACAGCATTCCTGCTTTTTTTCTTATTTTCTGCTCCGGTGTGGGTTCATCAATTGTAGATGACAATATTTAGCCTTCTTTGCCTTAAAGAGCTGAAATATTTTTACATGTATGCGAGTTGATGCTTTAAAAAGGCTGAAGCCCAAATCCTTTTCTAAAAGTGAGTTTTCTGTTGAAGGATTCACATAAGAGATAAATTGGTAACCAGATAGTAAAAAGAAAAAGTTCAGAGTAAAATTTTCAACTGACTTGTGTGGAGCTGATGATCAATCATTCAGCCCTATCTGGCTGGCCTCCAGAACGTGTAGGTTAGGCGTTCCTATCCAAGGTGGTATCAGTGCCCTTGAGGTTTGTGAGGAGGGACAGCATGGCAGAGATCCCAAGGGCAGAGGTAAAGGGATGCAGAGTTGCCCCAGGTCTGTTCCTAGAACTCTCAGCCTCACTATTCTCAGCATTTGTATATCTTCTTAAATTTAATGGTATTTCCTTCTTTCCTTCCCTCTTCCTTTGTTCACTCCCTTCTGCAACTGTCTATTGAGTAGGTATTCAGTCTACCGCTATAGACACTTTCCACGCAGCATTGAACAAAACATGGCTGTTTCCTGCTCATTTTGAGACTGATAATGAATAGGTAAACAAATGGTTATCACTTACAGACCTTACACTGTCTACTGTGAGGAAAAAATAAAAGAGCAGGACAGAGCACATAAAGGAAAGTAGAAGTGAAGTGAAGTCGCTCAGTCATGTCTGACTCTTTGCGACATATTGTTTTACCAACTGCAATAGATTAGATTCTTGGAAGCCATTTGAAGAAAGAAGGGGTAATATAGAGTTTACAGTTGAGAGTATCTAAATATTTAAATTCTGGAAATTAAAACATAGTGAAAGTACAGTAATACTTCGTATATTTTGATTGCTTTTTATATCATGCAAATTATTTCTCATGAAACAATGATATTGCATACATGTAATTGAGTCCTATAACTTCTTGGCCTTTTTGCTAAGATCAAGTGTATAAAGGAGTCCTGCCTGGCAAAAGAGAGAGCAGAGAAGCACATCTGAATCCCATCAACTTAGACCTGATGCTAACTGCTGTGCCTTTGGTATCTCCTGACTCTCTTCCTTGCAGTTGTCAGCAAATTTTTGTGAATTAAAAAATGAAAAAATTTTTGTGGTAAAATATATGTAGCATAAAATTTACCATTTTAACCATTGTTAAGTGTTTAATTCAGGAGCATTAAGTACGTTCACATTGTTTGCAACCATCATCACCATCCATTTCCAGAACTTTTTCATCATTCCACCCTGAAACTCTGTACCCATTAAACAATAATTCCTCATGCTTTCTGCTCCCCCCCAGACCCTGGTAATGACCATTCTACTGTCTTTCTTTATGAATTTGCCTATTCTAGGCAAATTAACTTAATTTTCCTTTTCCTAATGTAAGTGGAGGTATCTGACATTTGCCTTTTTTGTCTGGCTTATTTCACTTCACATAATATTCTTAAGGCTCATTAATGTTACAGGATGTATCAGAATTCCTTTCTTTTTAAGGCTCTGTAGTAGTTCATTGCCTGGAGAATCCCCATGGTCAGAGGAGACTGGCAGGCTACAGTCCATGGGGTTGCAAAGAGTTGGACATGACTGAGCTACTAAGCACAGCACCGTAGTCCCTTGTATGTATATACCACACTTTATCCATTCCTCCACTGATGGATGTTTAGGTTGCATCTGTGTTTTGGCTATTATACATAATGCTGTGATGAACATTGTTGTACAAATAGCTCATTGAGTTCCTGCTTTTAATTCTTTTGGGTATATAAAAGAAGTGGAATTGCTGCTGCTGCTAAGTCACTTCAGGTGTCCAACTCTGCTGGATCATAGAATAATTCTATAATTAAGTTTTGAAGAACTACCATACCCCTTTCCACCATGGCTGCACTATTTTATATTTTCACCAGCAATGTACAATGGTTCCAATTTCTCTACATCCTCATTAACATTTACTGTCTCTCTTTTTAAATAATGGTCATCCTACTGGGTGTGAGGTTGGATTTCCCAGTGGTTTTGATTTGCATTTCCTAATGATTAGTGAAATTGCTTTTTTCATATGTATATTGACCATTTGTACATTTTCTTTGAAGAAATGTTTATTCAAGTCCTTTGGTCATTTTAGAATAGAGCTGTTTGTTTTTGTTGTTGAGTTTAAGAATTATTTATATATTGTGGATATTGATCCCTTATCAAACACATGATTTGCAAGTATTTTGTCTGTTCCTGGGTTGTCTTTTTACTCTCCTACAATATCTCCTGACACACAAAAGTTTTAATTTTTATGAAATCAAATTTATCTTTTTCTTCTGCTACCTGTGCTTTAGGTACTACATACAAGAAATCATTGCCAAATCCAATGTCTTAAAGATTTACCCTGTGTTTTCTTATTTTTATAGTATTAGTTCTTATGTTTAAGTCTGTGATCCACTGTTGATTTTTTTTCCATTCTTGTAGATGTTATAGAGTTTTAGAGTCTCCCACTTCCCTTTACCCATCATTCCCAGTGGTTTGTTCTTTAGTTCAGTATTCCTTACTCTGAACATTTTTCTTTCAATAACCTCTCTTGCATTTTTTCTTGTATGGCAAGATTAAAATGCCTAAATTTCAAAAGTATAGTAGTGATATAGAGGGATGCCTGGTACAGAAAGAATATTACATATTCACAGTCTCCTAGTCTCTAATTGGGTTCTTTCATCCTTTAGACGAATATTATTAAAATATTTTTGTAGTTTAAGAATTATGATTCCTTTCTAACTAGTTAATAGATTCAAGAACCTTCATATTGTAGATATCAGTTCAGTTCAATTCAGCTGCTCAGTCGTGTCCAACTCTTTGGGACCCTATGGACTGCAGCGTGCCATGCTTCCCTGTCCATCACCAAATCCCAGAGCCTACTCATACTCATGTCCATCGAGTCAGTGATGCCATCCAATCATTTCATCCTCTGTTGTTCCCTTCTCCTGCCCTCAGTCTTTCCCAGCATCAGAGTCTTTTCCANAAAAAATGTTCAGATGTAAAGTCAATGACATGACAGTTATTGATGACTGTATTTGAAGATAATCCTAAAATATTAAAAACTCTCAAGTACTCATAATTTTACTAAGTAATAATTGTAATTCACTTACAAACCAGTGTGACATTTACATTGCCTTGAAGACAGGGTGCCCGATTCTTCCTGTATTGGGGTTAGGAGAAGTTGTCATTCTTCAAATGTTCAACAAGTTCCTATGACATCTCGATACCATGCAATACACTAGTGATAAAAGATACCCAAGACAAGTTTCCTGTCTGAGGAGCTAGAGTCTGGTTGAAGAAGACAGGCAGGGAGACTAATGAAAGAAATGAGGCATTATAAGAAATATGATAAAAATCCGCACTAGGGGGTAGGTGGACACGCAAATTAGATAGGAGAGGTGAGAGTGGAAGCTGATGAAGGTAGGAGATGAGATCAGATCTCCTCATATAAGAAGTGCTGAACTGAATTCTTAAAGTAATGAGATGATCAGAATAGTTGAAACTGGATAGGAGCAGCATAAGAAAGCAGGGATCGTAGAATAATCTGGCTGCCCTTTGGGGAAATGAAATGTAGAGAAATGTAGCTGGAATGTAGTAGACACAAATAGGAGAAGGAAAAGAAGCTATCAGCACCTGGCTAGGAAACGTTTTCTGTGCTTTTCCTAGACATTGCANGGAGCAGCATAAGAAAGCAGGGATCGTAGAATAATCTGGCTGCCCTTTGGGGAAATGAAATGTAGAGAAATGTAGCTGGAATGTAGTAGACACAAATAGGAGAAGGAAAAGAAGCTATCAGCACCTGGCTAGGAAACGTTTTCTGTGCTTTTCCTAGACATTGCAGATTATCTTGTAGGCAGCTGTCAGCTATAGAGGATTTTTTTTAGTAGGGGAAGATTACTAAATTTCCCATGATAAAGGCAGGGATTCTTGTACATTGAATGAATATTAGAACTGACTAAATTTCCTTGGNTACTAAGTAATAATTGTAATTCACTTACAAACCAGTGTGACATTTACATTGCCTTGAAGACAGGGTGCCCCATTCTTCCTGTATTGGGGTTAGGAGAAGTTGTCATTCTTCAAGTGTTCAACAAGTTCCTATGACATCTAGATACCATGCAATACACTAGTGATAAAAGATACCCAAGACAAGTTTCCTGTCTAAGGAGCTTAGAGTTTGGTTGAAGAAGACAGGCAGGGAGACTAATGAAAGAAATGAGGCATTATAAGAAATATGATAAAAATCCGCACTAGGGGGTAGGTGGAAGTGCAAATTAGATAGGAGAGGTGAGAGTGGAAGCTGATGAAGGTAGGAGATGAGATCAGATCTCCTCATATAAGAAGTGCTGAACTGAATTCTTAAAGTAATGAGATGATCAGAATAGTTGAAACTGGATAGGAGCAGCATAAGAAAGCAGGGATCGTAGAATAATCTGGCTGCCCTTTGGGGAAATGAAATGTAGAGAGATGTAGCTGGAATGTAGTAGACACAAATAGGGGAAGGAAAAGAAGCTATCAGCAGCTGGCTAGGAAAAGTTTTCTGTACTTTTCCTAGACATGGCAGATTATCCTGTAGGCAGCTGCCAGCTACAGAGGATTTTTTTTAGTAGGGGAAGATTACTGAATTTCCCATGATAAAGGCAGGGATTCTTGTACATTGAATGAATATTAGAACTGACTAAATTTCCTTGGTACTACCAAACTACATGCTTTCCAGCATTTTCTGTAGCACAACTCTTTTTCCTCCTAAAGGAATTATTTTGGTGCTTCAATAAGAAAAACAGATACAAAGGAAATATAGGGTCCTTAACAATTTTAAATCTTGGTTTAGAGAAAATAATTCATTGTTCCAATGACCCCTGATACTCCTAAATTGAAATCCACTAATGTGGCCCATGTCACATGTACAGAAATGACACCAACTGATAGAGGTACCAAAGCAGAGAAGTACAGAAACCCAAAGCCGCTTTTCAGGTGGAAGGCTCAGATTCCTAATAAAGGCTCTGTCAGGAGTTTCATCCCTTTTTGTAAAGTTTGAAAGTCTGACTATATGCTTATAATTGTGGGGGCAAAATATTATGATACGATATAGCAGAATATCTTACAATATTCTTGTAACTAAAGGGAAAATTAACAAATTTGAAGCAGAATATTTTTAATGAATTCATTAAAATTTTGAAAAAGATACCTTCAGTTACAGCAGCACATGTATTTTAGCTAAGGATTAATAGGTTGTGAGTGAGAATTGCTTTCCTAAGTACTTCTTTACTTCCGTAGGTCCTTTCTAGGGCATTACTTGGTTTCTTAGTTTCAGCCTTTCTGTACTTTGCTCTTACAGTAGGGTTTTTTTAGAAAGTTACCATCATCATTACACTATCGTCACATCATTACGTTATCACTACAAGGGCTTCCCTGTGGCTCAGCTGGTAAAGAACCAGCCTGCAATATGGGAGACCTGGGTTCGATCCCTGGGTTGGGAAGATCCCCTGGGGAAGGGAAAGGCTATCTACTCCGGTATTCTGGCCTGGAGAATTCCATGGACTGTATATTCCATGGGATCCCAAAGAGTTGGACATGACTGAGTGACTTTCACACTTCACATCACCATCATTAATTTGTCATTGTGTTTCATTTTTTGAATTTCAGTTGTTTGGATAGTATTTTGTATGTTTTACTTCTTGTCTCAGGGCAAAAGAGTGCACACATCAACCATGTAAATATTTGTTGAGTTGAACGGGCTTTAAAAGTACATCAGTAAATCACTGTGGATTTATGTCTTCTAAAATTTCTACTATGCTATCTGAAGACGTGTGTAAAACTGAAACTCATTTAAATTATAATAGGAAATGTACCAATACTGCAAATTAGCAGTGTTTTCCAATTTTACAGGGATGAGGTTTATTTTCTAGTCATGTCAGTATAGTTTCAACATTGTATAATGTGTTGCTCAAGAACATGTAGAAGAAGAAATGACAGTAGAAAAGAGTATTTGTGATATAGTAGATATCAAATATAGTTTAGCCATATAATAAAAGATGATATTATAATGGAGGCTAGACTATGTATGTTTGAGAGAGAGAGATATAATATATATACATATATATATTCTAGTGCAGTGTGTTATAATGTTTTCTATTGCTGTAAGATAATAAAAATAAGTATATGTACTATGTATATTATATGTATAATATATATAATGGAATAAAAGACATTTTAAGGTCACTGTATTGTTTTCATATACATGTTCGTCAGTGGCATCACGTATGCTGATGTGCTTCGTAATAATTGTTTAAAACTCCAGAATGAGATTTGTTCCCATTATAATCCAGCAGGATAAGGCATTTTGGGGCAAAAAAAAAAAAAAAAGGATTTATTCTCTGGTAATTAAAATTAACTCTGTGAAGAGATTTGGACTGTGTGATTCCACGTGGTTTTTCTACCCATCCCCCAAGCTTACTGACTTAGGTGATGCTGTTGTTTTCGCTTGTCCATAGCAAAGACAGATGGCTCAGCCAGGGAGTTCTCCACTAGTTCTGCCTCTCTGAAACCACAAAGTCAGGAAATGTAATCAGAGTGCTCAGCTGAACCAGAGCAAGAGCTTTCCTCATGGGTAACTGTGACTTGAGAAATTACATCCATTAGATAAAGTGATTAAATATACATCAGTCCTTTGGCAAGGGAGCCATGAAGATATTGCAGTAGAACATCATCACGTGACCTGTCTCTCCTGCTGGGAAAAAGAAACGTGTTTTTACCTTTGACATGTATCATCTCTAAATTCCTCAGCTCAGTTTCAGGGAGACATTTTTTTATAACAGGATTTATACAGTTCTGATTTTCTGTAAACTAGAAAACACACAAAACATTACAAAATATTTTGGAATTGCTCATTCCCCCACACTGTTTTTGTTTTATGCTGTTTTTCTTCATGTTTTAGGCATTTCATATTTCAAGTTATTTTTTTAAATTCTTCCAGGAGAAGCCGTTTGTGTCCCCAAAGTAGACTTTTTCGCTTAGATGTACACATCTTAAATATATACTTAGTCAAAAAATTTGTTGTGCCAGTATTCATGCAGATTTCTCTTAGCATTCTAAATAGTTTATGTTAAAATCACGTTAAAAGAAAATTTAGCTTTAAAAAGAAATATCACTCTCAAATAGCATTGACCTTGAATGTATTTATAGTTCTAGAGATTCCTGTTTCTTACTCTTAGTTATAACTACCTTTTGACTAATAATATGCTGCCCATCATATATTAATATACTTGCTACTAACCTACTTGAGTAAATCCATGCATTTAAAATGTTCTTTTTAAGTGATGAATAATCTTTCACTTTCTCCCTGGTGAGCATCAGCAGATAACTGCAAGATGACTGACAGAAAATGTGTTTACAATTATGGCCTCATAGATAACTAAGTTGAAAACACCCTCCAAAGGAGTCAGCTTCCTCACTTTATAGATAAATCTCTGAGCGCTCAACCTGTGTCTAGCATAATAGAAAGCACAATTAAAGACATGAGCAAAAGTAATCATCATTTTTGAAGTTTCCTTAGTGGATCCCTGAGCACACTTATATACACACTAATTCCTCTCCCCCCAAATCAAGATTTCTCTTTGTATTCTTTTTTTTTTATATAATTAATTTTATGTGTTTATTTGTGCTGGGTCTTCATCGCTGGGCAGGCTTTTCTCTAGTTGCAGCGAGCAGGGGGCTGCTCTCTAGCTGCAGAATGTGGGCTTCCCATTGTGCCAGTGTCTCTTGTGGAGTAGGGGCTCTAGAGCACAGGCTCAGAAGTCGTGGGCCCTGTGCTCAGTTGCTCCGTGGCTTATGGGCTCCTCCAAGATCAAGGATCAAACGAATGTCTCCTGCACCGCAGGCAGATTCTTTACTACTGAGCCACTAAGGAAGCCCTCTCTTTATATTCTTAAATCTCCAAATCCTCAGTCAGCAGTTTTTCCTATCTTACAGCAGTAAAAAAAAAAACAAGCCCTTCTTTAATTACCTGTAAATTATATATGCAGGAAAAATGGAACCAGAATTTTAATACAGAAAAGTACCTTACAGATATATAGTTAAGTCTTCCCATTGTATAAATGTTCTTGGTACCAGAGATAGTTTAGCTATAATGTAGCAAGTTAAAGTCAAGTCTATGAAATCATTTATTGGTAGAAAGGCTTTGAACTAAAAATATAACAGACCTGACATGTTTCTATGAAACATTTTTATGTACACCGATGATTCTAGATTCCTATATGTACTGCCCTCAGTGTCTAGAGTGTTTAGTAAAATTATGCCGTAACTTACAATGTAGGGAAGATATTATAATTTACAGAATTGACAATATTTTAATTCTCTCTGGCCTTTGAAAATGTTCCATTTAATATTCAAAAATTGGGAGTTGAAGAAAAAATATTCAATAAATAAGTAAAATATGTGGTTCAGTGCAGAAATTTAAATAAATAAAATGGATTATATAGAAAATTGTATAGAAGATAATAACTATGAGAGAAAACTGGAGAACTCTTGTGTAATTTTGACATTTTTCTTTTATTGGAATCTTGAGGTTTGAGCTTCTTCTAACCTCTTCTTGATTAAGGAATAGAGAAAAAAGTATATAACCATTGAATCAATGTTTGTTGTCTACCTACTATGTGCCTTGTTAGGCTAACCATTGGGAATTGAAAGATGAATAAGATGCCACATTATGATGAGAGGAACTACTTTGGAGATTTAATTAAAGTTGTCCTGGGTGAAATAATGCTTGGGCTGGCTCCTGAAGGATGAATGGGAATGCTCCATTGGACCAGAGCTACTTAGCTAGATTTCTGGATAGGTATATGGGCCTGAATTTCAGGGAATGAGGCTAGGATCACTTAAGCAAGGCTTTTGTAGTTAATCTCATAAACCAAACATTGATGATTTTTATTATAAGTAGAGAAGTGATGTTGTCAGTTTTATTTACCACTTTGATATTAATATGTAGTCTGTAGATTAGAGGTAAAGAGTGAAAACCTAGACATAAGAAACTATTGTGATAATGTAAATAAGATGTAAAGAATAAAGAGACAAGCTGTGGGGGTATAAAAGGAAATGAATTTAGGGGTGATTTAAAAAGAATAATTCGTAGGACTTGTTGACTGGATATTAAGAGTCTATTCTGAATCCCCAGATAGTGGGTGATATTTGTTACTTCTAGTACTGGCTACTGATTAGTTGAGTCATTTAAATGATCAGAGTAAAGTAAGAGTATAGGAAGAATATATAAGAGTTTGTCAAATCTAAAGGATATATCTGCTGCTGCTGCTAAGTCACTTCAGTTGTGTCCAACTCTGTGCAACCCCATAGATGGCAGCCCACCAGCCTCCCCTGTCCCTGGAATTCTCCAAGTAAAAACACTGGAGTGGGTTGCCATTCAAAGGACATATCTAGGTTGGAAAATAATTGTATTTTTCATGTTTTTACAATGGAAAGGCTTTCTGTCGTTAGTTTGTATCCTTAGTTTGTTAAAAGACAATCCATATGATAATTAACAAACAACTGGATGTGTGCAGAGGTGCTATTTTAGCTGATTTCCACTGGCTCGTGAGTTGACTGCTGCCCTCCTCTCTGAGAGGCACCACGTGACAGCTAGGAAGTGGGCCGTCTCCCTCCCACATCTCTTCTTCCTGCATGTGCTCCTGTTTTGAGTACCTGCCGTCTTAACTATAGGAGAAAGGCTTAGTCCCTCTGGAACCTGGTCATGAAAAGTTGCCAGTTCATTATGTAGGTCCTGCATCTATTGAAATTCAAATGCAATTGGGCATCACATATTTTATCTGGCAACCCTGTCCTATATTTTTCTAAAATGTTCATCCTTTTCTGTCTCCTCATGACCTCATTATATAAGCTCTAGATCAGAATGTACTCCATAAATTCTGGGACATGAACTTCAAGTGCGTATGAAGGATGGGGTCTGGGGAAGATCGTCTACCAGTCAATTCCAGGTACTTCTGACACTAATTCTTGGATTTATTTTCAGTGTTGTCATTTATCAATGACTTCACATAAAACCTTAATATGTTTATAAGAGGCAGAATGATGGAATAGTGATAACAGGGCCCCAGGTGTGTCTTGAGCATTAATTAGTTAATTATGGAACAGTTGAGAGGCGTACTAAATAGCATAGAATTCAAGGCTTTTCACTTCAATTGGGGGTCCACTTAAATAGCACTTTACTAAGCCAGGGAAAACAAATACAACTTGCCCATGAGGTACACAACCCACTAGGAAGGCTGATCTCGTGTGGCCACTTGCATGAAAATATATCCCCTGGGTGTCAAAGGCTTTCTAAGAGCAATGATTCATGAACCTCTTGGATTTTTAGGATGGTATTGTGAAAATATTTTCATCCGTACTCTTAAATGGTTACTTGACTTGATTAAAATATTTTATGCTTTGATCCAGAAGTTACAGTGGAAATGACAGAATACTCCAAAAAACAAACAAAAAAAAATCCTAGAGGAGAGAGGGCGATAAGTTAGGAAGATGGGGAAAGTGATGGGCGGGTCAGTGCCTAGAGATTTTAGACAAACTTGCAATACTTCTAGTTTATGTTCTCGAGATTCCATTCTTATTAGTTCAGGATCACTATAATACATGAAAATATTTATTAAAAAAGACCAATAAGGTATCAGCAAATTGATGTGGAAGAGGAGGAGACATGTAGATGACTCAGCCCCAGTCCCAATACCCCATCCTAATCTTCATGTGAAATGGTCAACCTTTCAAGCAAACTGAGTTCTGTCCAGTCTGAGGCTCAAACGATTTGAATAGTTATCTCAAAACTATTGTGGAGGTGTCTTATATTTTTGTTGTCTGCGTTTTTCCTTTCCTGGCTTTCCCACTTACTACTAGAAGTCATATACTTTATCATGTATATTTGTATATTATATGCCTTTTTCATTGAGCATGACATTCCCACCGGAACCCATGCTTTAGAGAGAACAATGATAAGTTTCTCTGCACCTGTTCCATGTTTAGGAAGTTTCCAGTTCCTTTTGGTGTCAAACAATAGCAGGTATCTCTGCAGTCCCTCAGGTCACTACTGTGCTTGGTTTGTTGTCAAGGTAGCAGCTGAACTATATCTTTCACAAACAGATGGTAAATTTTTTTCCAACTTGAGCAGAGCACCTCCCATTCATTAGCAGGAATGCCCCTAGAGACCCATCTCTATGTTGTCTACATGGCTCAAGCATTGTATGCTTTAAAATGTCTAACATGTACAGTGTTGAATTGCTTTTAAAAACATTTAAGTATCCTAGTAAATCCTCTGTATTGATATGAATAAAAGGGGTTCCGTTTCCCAAGTCAAGACTGAAAAGGTCTGTGAGAAATGCCAAGTCATGGTAGATTCATTTGGGAAAAACAGAGAAAAGTTTTGTGAAAAAGATTCATGATCTTTGGTATTAAATTTTGGAATTAAGAATAGGCCTAACTAATGAGATTTTCTGATGATCTTTTCCATTTTTATATCCCCTGAGCAAGCCCATTTTCTTTTTGAGAAATTGCCTGAGGCAGGAAAGAGGGGGCAAGTGTTAGGGCATTGCTGGTCCTTCTTCCCTTGTTTGTTTACAAGTGGTGAGACAAATTACCTCCCACAGCAGCACAGGTTAATCAAGAGGCTCAGAGGAGCCGCGGATGAGACACTCCTTATTGATATTTCAGTAAGAGTTCTCCATCTTGGTGGTTTCAAGGCAGATGACAATAGCTCCTCAGCCTGTACATCCCAACAAGCAGACCTATTGACATAGAACTCCATCACGTGTTTCAGGGAGGCAATTTCAAGTGTCGAATACTCCCATGTTTTAGCAAGGATGCTAGGTTGCTGTTTTTGAACGAGACTGGAACGTCTGATCTATAATACATTTGTCCAAACAGTCTTTGGTTTCTAACAGATTATAACTTTAGAAAAGAAATTTTCTTGGGGGTGAGAAAAATACAGGGTAGGTATCATTAGTTTTATTTTGGGTGAAGTTGATAGTAGGGAAAACTTGTTTGTAATACTAACAACATGGAACTTTGGGAGCTCGGGAAGAAGGTAAGCAACAAATGTTCTCACCTTCAGCAGAACCTTTTGGTAAATATACTTGTTCTGTTCATTTGGTTTTTATTTTATTTTATTTTTGGTTTTTAAATTTCTCTATTGACTTGAAATACCTGTTTATACTGTGTTGTCTTATAACTTGCACCTGTATCTTAGTCAGTGTCCCCCTTTCCATAGGTCTTTTCCCCTATCACCTTTTAAAGGGTCTACTGACATGAACATGATGAAAACTTTCAAAACAGGAAGAACTGAGTTTGAGTTGCCTCAGCCCCTTTCTAGGATAATAGTATCAATGAAATGTCTCTGCGTCTCCATAAATTGAGATGAGAATAATAACTGTTTCTGAAAAGATTATAATTCTAACACAGTACTTAATTCTGCTTTATCTATATATTAGTTTTCCTCTATAGCATAACCAAACCCCACCTTCGCTCAAAAACCATGTTCTCTCCTGATGGCATTTATAGTTTTGTAAAAGCTCTCTTATCACTAGCCAATTTTCTAAGCTATGTACACCACAACTCAGTACTAATTTTGTCATGAAATTACCTAAAGATAGTCTAAGAGTAGAGATTCTATGAAAGAACTTTGGGAACTCCTAAATTGAGATATGTATCATCAAGCTGCAATTTGCTGGCTATTCTTCTATACAGATGAGAGCCCAGGCCTCTATTTAGGCCACTTGATGCCCATCTTACATGGCAGCTGTGATATTTTAACTCCTGCAGTAATTGGGGCTGTATTTGCAACACAATCAGCTAAAATTTAATTTATCAGTTTTATGAGGTCTGAAACATGGTCAGAGCTCCCTTTCAGAGCCTTGAGGAAAAGCTGCTTTGCCAAGATAACAGAGGGCATGACTCAGGCTTTTCTGACTTGCACTCCTGCTTCACATCAGACCCATAAAATTTTATGTTTAGCGACCTTCTCCTTCCATATGTTTTGGATTTTCTCATCTAAAGGCATAGCTGTGATATCAGTGGTGGGAATTTCCATTTCTGGGTTTATTATCTTGAGTTTTTCCTGCTTGGACAAAGGATTTTAGGTGGCTTTCCATAAAACATACATGAAAGGGATCACTAAAAGGAATTTCAAAATAAATTAGACATTATTGACAGTGAAGAAAACAGTCCGAGCAACAGGAAACTGTTTTGTGTTTGACAGAAGGGCTTCCACATACTGGTGTATTGCTAGGATGATGATTATTTATATAGGTCAGATACATCTTCTTAAGGTTTATCCTCTATTCTCTTTTGACCAAGCCCAATACTCTACAAGGTTGAATGACTCTGCTGACACATGAGTAGGAGGATGTCTTTTTAAGCCAAAGTATATGATTACACATCCTTAGTTTCATAACTTCTAACTAAAAGGCTTTACTTTGTGGTTTCTCATGGTTCAGACTTCTGATAACTCCTAGGTGATGGTTAATGGTTCAGTGTTGTTAGGTTCCAGTGAAATAATGTATTCTAAAAAGCCTCTAAGTGTTGTCAAGAAGCAACAGTTAGAACCAGACATGGAACAACAGACTGGTTCCAAATCGGAAAAGGAGTAATTCAAGGCTGTGTATTGTCACCCTACTTATTTAACTTGTATGCAGAGTATATCATGTGAAATGCCAGGCTGGATGATGCACAAGCTGGAATGAAGATTGTCAGGAGAAATATCAGTAACCTCAGATAACAGAGATGATACCACCCTTACATGGACAGAGGAGCCTGGTAGGCTACCGTCCATGGGGTTGCAAAGAGTCAGACATGACTGAGCGACTTTACTTACTTACTTACAGCAGAAAGCGAAGAAGAACTAAAGAACCTCTTGGTAAAAGTGAAAGAAGAGAGTGAAAAGTTAGATTAAAGCTCAACATTCAAAACATGGCATCCAGTCCCATCACTTCATGGCAAATAGATGGGGAAACAGTGGAAACAGTGGCTGACTTTATTTTTTGAGGCTCCAAAATCACTGCAGATGGTGATTGCTGCCATGAAATTAAAAGACACTTACTCCTTGGAAGGAAAGTTATGACCAACCTAGATAGCATATTCAAAAGCAGCGACGTTACTTTTCCAACAAAGATCCGTCTAGTCAAGGATATGGTTTTCCACTGGTCATGTATGGATGTGAGAGTTGGACTCTGAAGAAAGCTGAGTGCTGAAGAATTGTTGCTTTTGACTGTGGTGTTGGAGAGGACTCTTGAGAGTCCCTTGGACTGCAAGGAGATCCAACCAGTACATTCTAAAGGAGATCAGTCCTGGGTGTTCATTGGAAGGACAGATGCTAAAGCTGAAATTCCAATACTTTGGCCATCTCATGTGAAGCGTTGACTCATTGGAAAAGACCCTGATTGTGGGAGGGATTGGGGGCAAGAGGGGAAGGGAACAACAGAGGATGAGATGGCTGGATGGCATCACCGACTCGATGGACATGAGTTTGAGTAAACTCCGAGAGTTGTTGATGGACAGGGAGGCCTGGCGTGCTGCGATTTATGGGGTCGCAAAGAGTCGGACATGACTGAGCGACTGAACTGAACTGAAAAGCACTGAAGATGGTGACTACAGCCATGAAATTAAAAGAGGTTTGGTCCTGGGAAGAAAAGGTATGACCAACCCAGAGAGGATATTAAAAAGCAGAGACATTACTTTGCCAACAAAGGTTTGTCTAGTCAAAGCTAGACTGGTTTTTCCAGTAGTCATGTGTGGATGTGAGAGTTGGACTATAAAGAAAGCTCAGCACTGAAGAAATGATGCTTTCAGACTNATGAAATTAAAAGAGGTTTGGTCCTGGGAAGAAAAGGTATGACCAACTCAGAGAGGATATTAAAAAGCAGAGACATTACTTTGCCAACAAAGGTTTGTCTAGTCAAAGCTAGACTGGTTTTTCCAGTAGTCATGTGTGGATGTGAGAGTTGGACTATAAAGAAAGCTCAGCACTGAAGAAATGATGCTTTCAGACTGTGTTGGAGAAGACTCTTGAGAGTCCCTTGGATTGCAAGGAAATCAAACCAGTCCATCCTAAAGGAAATCAGTCCTGAATATTCATTGGAAGAACTGATGTTGAAGCTTTGGCCACCTGTTGCACAGAGCTGACTCATTGGAAACGACCCTGATGCTGGGAAAGATTGAAAGTGGGAGGAGAAGGGGACAACAGAGGATGAGATGGTCAGATGGCATCACTGACTCGATGGACATTAGTTTGAGTAAGCTCCAGGAGTTGGTGTTTAAGCAGGGAAGCCTGGCATGCTGCAGTCAATGGGTTTGCAAAGAGTCAGACACGATTGATCAACTAAACTGAACTGAAAAAGCTTTATAAAGCTTTAAAAGCGTTATAAAGCATATCAAAATATGCTTTTAATGATGCTTCATGATTCTAAATAATATGATGTGGTTGATCATTTTTCAATTAAGTATGTGTCTGTGCCAGTTTAGTTTGGTTGATTGAAATGTGATCCTCCTGAAGCTAATGCAGTAGATTGCATCCATATAGGAACACTTAGCATTTATTTCTCCATGAAAAGATAGATTATACAGTCCTCCATGACCCTAGCCAGTTATCCACATAAGCACAGAATTGAACCTTAGCATTTTGAGTTTTAATATTTTATTGAGTTGTTCTTATGTTCAGCACCCCTCTCAGCACCATCTATATAAAATAGATGGCTTTACATGCACTGTCTATTGTAAGGCACACAATAACATTATGAGGAAAAGCACTCCTGTTGTCATCACTTGTTAGATGAGCAAACTTGATCTTAGATAAGACACTAATTCACTACACACAATCAGAAAACGATAGGACTGGATTTCAAAAAGCTCATTTGTCTAACTTGTTCCTGATACAATACTATGTTCCTCAAACCGAAGGCTGTCTTTTGACTGATTATGAAATGTATAGAGTAATTCTTGGGGGAAAAAAACAAAGTTTTATTTCCATTTTTTCCCCTTTCCCAAAAAACGTATCGGCGGGTATTTTGCATCAACTATAACTTCTTTTTTGAAACACAAACATTCCCAATTCTGTAAAATATTGACATATGTAATGTCTGCTAAAAGCTTGGGGCTTCCCTATGTAAAGACTTCTTGTTTTTGTTTCAAAAAAAAACACCAGTTATAATTCTCAATGGGTTATCTCAAATATGTAATTTTCTGTAAAACTGGTGAAGGATATAACAAAAATTTTATGTGCTTTCTTTTTCACCATACTGAGGAAAAAATCAGTCTTCTAATTATTTTATTTAGATATAAATTTAGTACATATTTCACCTGCATTTAATTTTGTGTTGGGTTGGCCAAAAAGTTAATTTGGGTCTTTTCCAAACACCTATAAATGCTTACTATAATAATCACTTACAGCCAAGAAAATCTGAAAGAATTTTTTTGCCAACCCAATAGTTAATTTCATGACACCTAAAAAGATGTAATACAGATATTACAATTAATTTTGATGTTGAAAAAAGTTGCTCGTTTCAAAACCTAAAGTATTCTGTGTTCTAAAAGTATTTTTGCAGTATGAAGGCAGGAATAGATAGGGACATGCTTGCCAGAGTTCTCCAGGGAAGTTTTGGTGGTGGTTTTGAGGCCTGAGCAAGTCAAATAAATTGTGATTTGAACATGGGAAAGGTATATTCTGCTGTCTCCAAGTGGATTATGCACATCTAAGAAGGATGTTTGAAGATTTTTTTGAAAAAGTATTGCCTTTAAATTTTAATCTTTTATGTCCACATTTTAATGTATATGCTATTTTGTAGTTGTACATGTAGATTCTTTAAAATTTAGCAGTGGTACAGATTCAGGTACTGGGAGATGCTCTATTTATTATTATTGTTATTATTACTTTTCTAGTAAAAATGAGTCTGGGAGATTTTCTTAATGATAAGGATTGCAAACATGATCCTGTAAGTATCATAGTCTTAAGGAAAGGCAGGAAAACGAACTGTAGGAATTAATTGTAGGGGTCATGATTGGCCTAGTCACAAACCTCTGTATGGCATTGACTGAGTACATTGGCCTCACCACGGATTGAAATCATTTATGTTTTCTAGTCAGCCTTGAAATAACACAATAACTCTACATTATTTTAAAGTAAATATAATGTATTATTATATCTAATATATATTGATATATATTTATTTGCTCTTTTTTCTGTTTGTAAGACATCATAATTTCTCAGATGTCAAGGACAGAATCTTCATGACAAGATTTTTGGAAAGTATATGCAGTCATCACTCGATTATTATTTTGATAGATATTTATATAATACCAACAGAAATAAGTCTGAGACATTTCCTGTGTATTGACCTCATTATTCTGCAAGTATTCTTACAAGACAGTAAAAGAGAGATGAGCATCTCCTAGTTTTCTTAAAATTAAGATCAAAACGTGCCTCATATTTCCTGAATGAAATGACAGGTTAGTATTATTGATGAAATGATTATGGCTTGGCTTCCTTGAAGAATAAGCTGTTTTAGTTTTTAAAAAATGCAATTAGGAAATAATAAAGAAATGAAATAGCAATTCCTCTTCCATTTTTCCTTTTCCTCATATTGTCATAAGCAAAAGTAATACAATAGCCACTAATTATAGGAAACCTCTCAGACTTTGTAATCGAATCTCTCATTTTCCACACATAAACTATGAACTAAAAATTTCTTCACCCAAAGGCCTGGTTCATTCTCTTGAACTCTTTATCAGTGTGTCTTTATGAGAACCACAAAAAAAGAGAGACATATTTAGACCTATTGGCTAAGCTGGTTCCTTTTTCAAAAAAAGAGCAAATATATGTAGGCTTATTATGGTCAGTTCTTCCATCTACTATCAAAGTAACTCATCTTAAGCATAATGAAGTGGTGGAAGGCGCTGTACTAAAGCTCAGAACTTGACCTCTAGTCATGATTCCAGTATTTCCTTCAATATAACTTTGCAAATACTCAACTGTAAACCTCGGTGTCACCATTTATTTTTAAAACAGATAGAATATCTACATTTTATGTTTCAGAGCATTCCCATATGAAAAACAGGTATAAAAATTATAAAACCATTGTAAGTCAGTGTATCTTTATGTAAGTCTATGTTATTCTTGAATGCAATGTTTCAGCAATCAGTAATGCTGAAGAAGCTGAAGTTGAAAGTTTCTATGAAAAATTTCTGCAAGACCTTCTAGAACTAACACCCAAAACAGATGTCCTTTTCATTAGAAAGGACGGGAATGCAAAAGTAGGAACTCAAGAAATACCTGGAGTAACAGGCAAATTTGGCCTTGGAGTACAGAATGAGGCAGGGCAGTGAAAGGCTAGCAGAGTTTTGCCAAGAGAACGCACTGGTCATAGCAAACACCCTCTTCCAGCAACACAAAAGACTCTCCACAGGACTATCACCAGGTGGTCAACACTGAGATCGGATTGATTATATTCTTTGCAGCCAAAGATGGAGAAGCTCTATATAGTCAGCAAAAACAAGACCAGGAGCTGACTGTGGCTCAGATCATGAACCCCTTATTGTCAAATTCAGACTGAAATTGAAGAAAGTGGGGAAAACTACTAGACCATTCAGGTATGACCTAAATCAAATCCCTTATGATTATACAGTGGAAGTGACAAATAGACTCAAGGGATCAGATCTGATAGACAGAGTGCCTGAAGAACTACGGACAGAGGTTCATAGACGTGTCAGTGGTCAAGACCAACGGCAAGTAAAAGAAATGCAAAAAGGCAAAATGGTTGTCTGAGGAGGCCTTACAAATAGCTGAGAAAAGAAGAGAAGAGAAAGGCAAAGGAGAAAAGGAAAGATGTACCCATGTGAACAAAGAGTTACAAAGAATAGCAAGGAGAGATAAGAAAGCCTTCCTCAGTGATCAGTGCAAAGAAACAGAGGAAAACAATAAAATGGAAAAGACTAGAGATTTCTTCAAGAAAATTTGAGATAGCAAGGGAACATTTCATGCAAAGATGGGTACAATAAAGGATAGAAATGGTATGGACCTCACAGAAGCAGCAGATATTAAGAAGAGGTGGAAGAACTGTACAAAAAAGATCTTCATGACCCAGATAACCACAGTGATATGATCACTCACCTAGAACCAGACGTCCTGGAATGTGAAGTCAAGTGGGCCTTAAGAAGCATCACTATGAACAAAGCTAGAGGAGATGATGAAATTCCAGTTGAGCTATTTCAAATTCTAAAACAAGACACTGTTAAATTGCTGCACTCAATATGCCAGCACATTTGGAGAACTCAGCAGTGGCCACAGGACTGGAAAAGATCAGTTTTCATTCCCATCACAAAGAAAGGCAATGCCAAAGAATGTTCAAACTACCACACAATTGCACTCATCTCACACGTTAGCAAAGTAATGCTGAAAATTCTCCAGCCTAGGCTTCAACAGTACATATACCCTGAACTTCCAGATGTTCAAACTGAGTTTAGAGAAGGC
Organism: Neotragus moschatus; assembly: GCA_006410615.1. Lineage (NCBI taxonomy): Eukaryota > Metazoa > Chordata > Mammalia > Artiodactyla > Bovidae > Neotragus > Neotragus moschatus. The sequence continues at coordinate 703,802 of SJYA01000315.1, read as the reverse complement.
AGAGGAACCAGAGATCAAATTGCCAACATCTGTTGGATCATCAGAAAGCAAGAGAGTTCCAGAAAAACATCTACTTCTGCTTTATTGACTATACCAAAGCCTTTGACTGTATGTATTACAAGAAACTGTGGAAAATCCTTCAAGGATGGGAATACCAGACCATCTGACCTGCCTCTTAAGAAATCTGTATGCAGGTCAAGAAGCAACAGTTAGAACTGGAAGTGGAACAACAGACTGGTTCCAAATTGGAAAACATCAAGGCTGTATATTGTCACCCTGCTTATTTAACTTATATGCAGAGTACATCATGTGAAATGCTGGGCTGAATGAAGCACAAACTGGAATCAAGATTGCTGGGAGAAATATCAGTAACCTCACATACACAGATGATACCACCCTTTGGCAGAAAGCAAGGAAGAACTAAAGAGCCTCTTGATGAAAGTGAAAGAGGAGAGTGAAAAAGTTGGCTTAAAACTCAATGTTCAGAACTAAGATAATGGCATCTGGTCCCATCACTTCATGGCAAATAGATGGGAAAACAATGGAAACAGTGGCAGACTTTATTTTGAGGGTCCTCCAAAATCACTGCAGATGGTGAGTGCAGCCATGAAATTAAAAGACGCTTGCTCCTTGGAAGAAAAGCTCTGACCAACCTAGACAGCATATTAACAAACAGAAATGATACTCTGCCTACAAAGGCCCATCTAGTCAAAGCTATGGTTTTTCCAGTAGTCATGTATAGATATGAGTTGGACTATAAAGAAACCTGAGCACTGAAGAATTGATGCTTTTGAACTGTGGTGTTGGAGAAGACTCTTGAGAGTCCCTTGGACTGCATGGAGATCCAACCAGTCAAGCCTAAAGGAAATCAATCCTGAATATTCATTGGAAGGACTGATGCTAAAGCTGAAATTGCAATTCTTTGGCCACTTGTTGTGAAGAACTAACTCACTGGAAAAGACCCTGATGCTGGGAAAGATTGAAGGTGGTAGGAGAAGGGGACAGCAGAGGATGAGATGGTTGGATGACATCACTGACTCAATGGATGTGAGTTTGAGTAAGCTCCAGGAGTTGGTGATGGACAGGGTGTGCTGCAGTCCATGGGGTTGCAAAGAGTCGGACATGACTGAGTGACTGATTTGATCTGAACTATCCTTGAATTGGAAATGTATTTTTAATTTTTTTGCCTAAAATGGTGCTATCAAGGGGTATTGCCAAAACAAATTAATTCTTTAGAAAATATGTTGGCGTATTTTCTTGCCTTTCCCTTCTCCAGAGCATCTTCCTAATCCAGGGACTGAACACAGCTCATAGCTCAGTGGTAAAGAATCCGCCTGCAATGCAGGAGACCCTAGTTTGATTCCTGGGTTGGGAAGATCCCCTGGAGAAGGGATAGACTACACACTTCAGTATTCTTAGGCTTCCCTTCTAGCTCAGCTAGTAAAGAATCTGCCTGCAATGAAGGAGACCTGGGTTCAATCTCTGGGTTGGAAAGATCCCCTGGAGAAGGGAAAGGCTACCCACTCCAGCGTTCTGGCCTAAGAATTCCATGGACTGTATAGTCCATGGGGTCTCAAAGAGTCAGACACAACTGAGTGACTTTCACTTTCACCCCTACATTGCAGGAGATTCTTTACCAGCTGAGCCATAAGGGAAACCCAAGAATACTGCAGTGGTTAGCCTATCCCTTCTCTGGGGATCTTCCCACCCCAAGAAACCAACTGGGGTTTCCTGTATTGCAGGTGGATTCTTTAACAACTGAGCTATCACGGGAGCCCTGGCATGTTAATAATGTCTGTCAAAAATACACAGAAGTGTAGGTATAATAATAAAATATAGAGCAAGTACACAAAACCAGGTTCTTAGAATAAATTTGTACATCAGGAAGTAAACTTTATAATGTGATGAAAGGACTAAAACATTGGAAACCTGATAAAATAAAAATTAGAAAACCTAGGATCAGTAGGATGAGTTGAAATAGAATGAATTAGAAGTCCATAGTGGAACTGATGTGGAAGCAGTGTTTGATAAAATACACGTGCCTTTGGGCTTCCCAGGTGGCGCTAGTGATAAAGAACCTTCCTGCCAATGGAGGAGACTTGAGAGATTTAGGTTCAGTCCCTGGTTTGAGAAGACCCCCTACAGGAGGAAATGGCGACCCACTCCAGTGTCCTTGCCTGGAGAATCCCATGGACTGAGCAGCCTGGTGGGCTACAGTCCATGGGATTGCAAAGAGTCAGACACAGCTGAAGCGACTTGGCACGCCTGAACGTGTGCCTTTGCCTTTAGATTATATATATATCAATATTAAAATTGTATAGTTTGAGAGAAAACTCATGTCAAGTGCGGTCAATATAAATCATAAAATTTCTAAAAATATTTTCTTTTTAGTTTGCCTTATTTGGGCATGTTGTTTTCACTTATTTCCATTAAAAGACGGGTTTCCTATTTGCTTCCTCCCTCCTTTCTTTCTTTCCTTCCTTTATTCGTCTTTTTTTCCTGCTTGCTTGCTTTTAGCTGTAATGCAGTAGAATGAAACTAGCCAGTTTGTAGACACGTGTATCTCATGGTTTCTTCTCAGCAGATTACCCAGTTAGGTTTCTTACCACTGAAATGGGATGTAGAATTCTAGCGTATTGGAGAGAATAAATTTCTTGTTGTTTATGTTAACAACAAAAGTGTTGTCCTAGCATTTGCTTTTGTGATAAGAGAGCTTATGATTTGCCAGCTATAATTTGCTGCCTCTCTGGACAGTGGCCATTAGTTTCAAAGAGAAATGTCATAAGAGGTGCTTTATGTATTTATATTCTGCGCTAAGGTGATCATTTATTTTATATTTTTGCCATATTATACAGAGATTATTTAAATGAAAGTCAGTTTATCTTACTAAGATGATCTTTGTACTAATACCAAGTTTCTTTGCAGTGGTGAATTTATAATTAATTAACCAATACTTATTTGCAGACACTTAGATGTAAGGGACTCAACTTTGTTAACATATTTCTTTATTTAAATATAGAGACTTGATATCAAATATTGGAACAAAAAGCAATAGATTTAAAACGCTTCTCTTCCATCTTCCTCAATTCATTATGTTTAGGGATGGGGGCCTATAAAACTACAAAGACCAATAGATTTGTTGTACTTCTACAAAATATGAGAAAATGTGTTTCCTCCCCAGGGCATATCTTTCATGTTCTCTTGTCCTCACCTATTTTTGCATATTTACTAATCTTTAATTACAATAAGTCTAAGTTACAGACTTAGAAATTCCCAAACTGTGTGCCTGTCAATAAAAAATTGCTGCCTATGAAATCCTTTTCCTTGACACATTAAATATTAGAGAGTTTGCAGTTACTTGTTCATGCCTCCAGTACTCTTGCCTGGAAAATCCCATAGACGAGGAGCCTGGTAGGCTGCAGTCCATGGGTCGCTAAGAGTCGGACATACTGAGCGACTTCACTTTGCCTTCTCACTTTCATGCATTGGAGAAGGAAATGGCAACTCACTCCAGTGTTCTTGCCTGGAGAATCCCAGGAACGAGGGAGCCTGGTGGGCTGCTGTCTATGGAGTCGCACAGAGTCGGACACGACTAAAGCGACTTAGCAGCAGCAGCAGCAGCAGCAGCCTTTAAGGAAGTTAAGAGCAAATTGGGTGTCATTTTAAATTTGATTTTCAAAGAGCAGTGTGACAGAAATGTGACATAATCACACCAACAGATTGTACCTTCTCAGTGTTACTGATGTGTAGACATTCCTCAATTAAGTTTCTGGGGATTGCTTTATTTAATTATGAAAGCAGTTTACTAGATAAACTACTTGCTGATTGAATTTCTAAACTCAAGCCTGCTAAACAAAGCCAAATGAATCACCAGTTAAGAACTCCAGTGATTCACATACCAAGACCTTTGTGATGGATACATCCTCTAAGCCATATACTTCTGCACTTTGAACTTTTAAAATCATGAATAGCCCTTTTCTAGTGTTATTCTTTTTTTTCCTACATTGAGAATCAGCAACCTTAGTTGCTTAGTTTTGACTCTGCTTCACACAGCTCTGACATCTTGGACAAAGTCACACTCTAGATGACATTTCAGTTAACATATTTGTAAACTGAGAGATCTGACTTAGATTTCCTCTAAGTTCCAGTGACTCTAGAGTAGTGTTTTTATACTGGATTAGTGAGTTGTAGCATGTAGATTTAACACACATGCACACATACTCAAGGAAATGGGGGTAGACTAGAAGAGAGAACATCCATATTATATATAGTAAGAATAGATACTGTTATGGAGTTTGTTTCAGATATAAGTGAACATGTACACTCAGCCTCAGTGTAAAGTTACACTGTGAGTCATGGTCATAAACTGTGAGGTCTTTTCTGCTGTTGCTGCTGCTAACTCGCTTCAGTCATGTCCGACTCTGTGCGACCTCATAGATGGCAGCCCACCCGGCTCCTCTATCCATGGGATTTTCCAGGCAAAAGTACTGGATTGGGGTGCCATTGCCTTCTCTGAGGACTTTTCTAGAATCTTACTGATCTTTCCCACTATGTTTATAATGGTTGATTTGCAAACACAAACTTAAATTCACCTGTTCCCACTACAGACTTTTAATTGTCTTCATAGCCTTAAAAACACCATGTCCCCAAACAGTAAACCTCAAAATAAAGTGAACACAAACCAGAATAATTCATGGCTTGAATATGTACGATATAATTTTTTGATTATATTAAAAGTAGTCCTGAGGGGAGGGAGGCACAGGAGAGAAGGAATATATGCACATAAAATTATGACTGGTTCAGGTTGTACAGCAGAAACCAGCACAAATGTGTAAAGCAATCCCACCAATTAAAAAAAAAAAAAGCAGTCATAGAAAAGCAGAATGTGCTCAAGGCACTAAATAGTATTTGGCCCTGTTAAGGTGAGGTCCATTCTAAAGGAGATCAGTCCTGGGTGTTCTTTGGAAGGACTGATGCTAAAGCTGAAACTCTGAAACTCCAGTACTTTGGCCATCTCATGCAAAGAGTTGACTCATTGGAAAAGACTCTGATGCTGGGAGGGATTGGGGGCAGGAGGAGAAGGGGCCGACCGGGGATGAGATGGCTGGATGGCATCACTGACTCGATGGGTGTGAGTCTGAGTGAACTCCGGGAGTTGGTGATGGACAGGGAGACCTGGCATGCTGTGATCAGGGGGTCGCAAAGAGTCAGATACGACTGAGGGACTGAACTAAACTGAAGGTGAGGTGCATTTTTAAGTATTTTCTGCATCCTAAAAGTCCATTTGGTAGTTACATTTTAATGTTGACTTTGCTGCACCCTATTACTTTCAGAACAATGAATCTGATCCTGCCGTCCGAGAATTGCATATTAAATCAAGATGATTAATAATTATTGAGCCTCAGTAGGTAGTAATTAATGTAGTCTACTTAAAGTATTCAAATGGTCTTTTTATTTCTAGGCTATAAAATAAATTTTAGTACTATCTTGGAAAATCTTGGTTTTGGAAAACTCCAATTAGGAAAAATTATTTTAATGTAGCCATTTATATGCAGACCATTTGGACCAAGATCTGAATGTACTATAGTTGTTGAAGTCTTATTAAAATATTACCTCTGGATTCATGAGAATAGTCTTTGGAATATTGTTATAAGTGAAACAGTTATTTTGCTGTGCTTTGAACTTCCTCTTAAATGGCACCTATGATGAGTCACTCTGTGCTCTTCTCTTTGGAAAAATAATACTAATTATGATATTAAAGTTGTTCAGTTATAGGCTTATTTTTATAGCCATCTGCAGTTCATAAGGACTGTACGTCTTGAAGCACTACCTGCTTCTTGAAACCAACCTGTGTGGGAACATGTCAAACACTGCAGATAATTTTTAAAAATTAGAAAAAATTGTGAAAAATGAAGTTATGTTTGATAAATATAAAAAGCAGAAGCACATGAAATGTGTTTCCATGTGGTAAATGATGTTATTAAGAGCAATTTAATTCAGTTAAACGGTTTAATTTAATATGAATCAAATTAATATCACCTAATTTGAGAGTTATTCAATATTCAGTTCAGTTCAGTTGCTCAGTCGTGTCCAACTTTTTGCAACCCCAGGATTATTTGGAATTACATTCTGGTGCTAATAATAGCGACCTGAACACAGTAGCTTAAACTCCCATATGCAGAGTGCGTCACGAGAAAGGCTGGGCTGGATGAAGCACAACCTGGAATCAAGATTGCCTGGAGAAATATCAATAACCTCAGATATGCAGATGATACCACTCTTATGGCAGAAAGTGAAGAAGAACTAAAGAGCCTCTTGATGAAAGTGAAAGAGGAGAGTGATAAAGTTGGGCTTAAAGCTCAACATTCAGAAAACAAAGATCATGGCATCTGGTCCAATCACTTCAGNTGAGGCTCAGCTTCCTCTCCTCTAAAATGGGATGATAACAGCATCAGCCTCCCAGGTGGTGCCTGGCAGAAAGTGTCGGTCCATCTCTTAATGCCCAGCTCCAGCCACCCGGCCAGAGTTGAGAGGGTCAGCATGGCGAGTCAGTCAGGCCTCCAAACCTGTCCCAGGGACGGAGGAACTCACTAGCCTCCTCCGCGCACCCCTCGCCTGCCCTCCGAGGGCCTCTCTCACCTCTGTTCCTCCTTCTGCAGGGAGAAGATGATGCAGGATGCCGGCCTCACCTACCAGCAGTTCAAGAACTGCAGAGACAACCTGAATGCCTGGCTGGAGCGCCTGCCCCACAACAAGGTGCGCCCCAGCGACGGGCCCAGCCAGATTGCCTACAAGCTGCAGGCGCAGAAGGTGAGGAGCTGGGGCTGCAGGGGGTGTGGGCTGGCCTCTCTCCCTGCCTCTTACCCAGAGCTGAGCCCTCAAGCCAGGCCTGGTTCCCTGTCCGCCTTCCTAACAGGGAGAGCAGCCTGTGCGTGTGTGGCCCGCCCTCTAGTGGCCAGTGTTTTAATGACCTCAAAGCTCAGACCCCAGAGGCCTTGCTTCGCTCACCACCACCCCTGCCACCCAAAATGCTACACTTTGTCCACAGTGGCTCAGACAGTAACGGGTCTGCCTACAATGGAGGCGACCTGAGTTCAATCCCTGGGTAGGGAAGATCTCCTGGAGAAGGAAATGGCACCCCACTCCAGTANCAGAGGCCTTGCTTCGCTCACCACCACCCCTGCCACCCAAAATGCTACACTTTGTCCACAGTGGCTCAGACAGTAACGGGTCTGCCTACAATGGAGGCGACCTGAGTTCAATCCCTGGGTAGGGAAGATCTCCTGGAGAAGGAAATGGCACCCCACTCCAGTACAGTATTCTTGCCTGGAAAATTCCATGGACGGAGGAGCCTGGTAGGCTACAGTCCATGGGATCGCAAAGAGTTGGGCACGACTGAGCGACTTCACTTCACTTTGTCTAGGACAACAGCCAGCCCTTCTCTCTCTGCCCCGAGGCGGGCAGTGGGCTTTGTGTTCCTGGAGGTACCAACTCCTACCTCATCCTCTTCCTCACACCTCCTTACTATAGCTGCTGCTGTTCACTCACTGAGTCGTGTCTGACTCTTTGTGACCCCATGGACTGCAGCACACCAGGCTTCCCGGTCCTTCTCTATCTCCTAGACTTTGCTCAGACTCATGTCCATTGAGTCGGTGATGCCGTCCAACCAAATCATCCTCTGTTGTCCCCTTCTCCTCCTGCCTTCAGTCTTTCCCAGCATCATACATGCTGGTAATGAAAATGGGCTGGGTGCAGCCTGCCCTCAGGCAGCCTGCGGTTTTAGGGGGAGGCCAGTGCGTCTCAGGCCATGATGCTGATATGTGCTTTGGTGGAAAAGCCAGTGCTGTGGGAACCCTTTGTAAGGACACCCATGGGGTGAGGGCAAGCAGTCTGGAAGGAACTGACACCCAGCCTAAGGCCTAAGGGATAAGTAGTGTGACCAGTATGTGTGTGTTGAGGGGTGAGATGTTTCAATCAGAGGCCGCGATGGGTCACGGCCGGAGGTGGGGTGAGGTGGTGGAAGGCAGCTTCCCACAGAGTGCTTGCTGCTCCTGGGTGCTGCTGGCTGCCCGCTAGCCTGGAGGCTCACCAGTGGCTCCAGGTGAGCGGGGTTCGCCTGACCCTCTCTCCTGCCCCGGCAGAGACTGCTCCAGGAGATCCAGGGCCGTGAGCAGGACAGGGCCAGGGCATCCCGCCTCTCCCAGCACCTGCAGGCGGCCCTCCAGGTAAGCAGTCCCTTCAGCTCTGCCCTCTTTATCTCCCCCTCCCCCTCCCTCCTTCCACCAGTCCTCTACTCCCCCTCCCCCAGNCAGGAGATCCAGGGCCGTGAGCAGGACAGGGCCAGGGCATCCCGCCTCTCCCAGCACCTGCAGGCGGCCCTCCAGGTAAGCAGTCCCTTCAGCTCTGCCCTCTTTATCTCCCCCTCCCCCTCCCTCCTTCCACCAGTCCTCTACTCCCCCTCCCCCAGCTCCCCCTACTGACAGCCACTCTGTGTCCTTCCCCCCTGCTCAGGACTATGAGCTGCAGGCAGACACCTACCGAGGCTCCCTGGAGCCCACCCAGGGGGCGTCGGCCCCCAAGAGACCCCGAGTTGCGCCCCTGCAGGACAGCATCCAAGCCCAGGTGAGCCGGGCTCTTTGTTCCTCATTCCCTTCCTGGGGTGCCAGCTCTGCAGCCTCTGAGGGAGGAACTGACGCTGGCCCACCCCCTCCCTTTGGCCTCTCCAGGAGAAGAACCTGATGAAGGCCTACACTGAGGTGGCAGCTGCCCACCAGCAGCAACTGCACCAGCTGGAATTTGCCAAAAAGATTCTGGAGAAGGTATGAGGGTGATGTCCACCCTAGGCAGCCTGGGCGGGTGGTTGACTGGGCAGGCTTCCCTACCTGCTCACACTCAGCCCCGGGACAGGTTCAGTGGCCTGAGGGATGTGTGGCTCTCTGCCTCCCCCAGCAGCCCTTCCAGGCTGGTTTCCATCTCAGAGTTAGTACCAGGAGATGTCACTCAGTGTAGTCACAGCTTAGCACCTGGGCAGCACCCCGGTGAGGACAGGAGAAAATCCTGCAGTCTTCAGCCTCAGGACCCAGCCCCCATGGGCAAGAGGCCACCTAGGTCTCCACCCCCGGGAGACCAGGAGCTGGGAGCTCTCCACAACTCTCAGTGAGTGGCCAAGGGACTGGCCAGCCTCCTCCCACCCAGAGGTGTATCCCAGGATCCCCCAGAGGAGCACAGGCCCATTTCTGGGAGCCTGGGTGGAAGGGGAGCAGGGAAAGGTTGGGAAGGGAGGACCTTCTTACTTTCACATTCTAGTGCAAATGCAGCCTGAACACTGCCTTACATCCTAGCACACTGGGCATTGATGAAGCCTCTTAAAAATCCTACCTTCGAACACCTCAGGTCTTCAGTTCCACCTCCCAGGACCTACTGGGAAGTCTCAGAAAGCAGGGAAGGGTCCTGATCTCAGGAGGGTGGGGTGTTGTTGTTCAGTTGTTCAGTCGCTTTGTCATATCAGAGTCTGGGCGACCCTACGGACTGCAGCATGCCAGATTTCTCTGTCCTTCACCATCTCCTGGAGTTGGCTCAAACTCATGTCCATTGAATCGATGATGCCATCCAGCCATCTCATCTTCTGTCACCTCTTCTCCTTCTGCCCTCAGTCTTTCCCAGCATCAGGGTCTTTGGGCAGGGGCTTATCCCTTTCCTCCCCTAACCCCAGGACTCTCCCCTCTTCCTCTGCAGAAAGAGCTCAGTGAGGACATCCAAGTGACACCTAACGGCCAGCAGGGGTCCAAGAGCCCAGCCCGAGAGGGCAGGGACTCAGAGGCCCTGAGGTCCCAGCTAGAGGAAGAGAGGAAGCGGGTAGCCCAGGTGCAACGCGAGCTGGAGGAGCAGAGGAGCCAGCTGCTGCAGCTGAAGACCCAGCGGCCCGTGGAGAAACTGGAGGAGAAGGAAGCGGTAGAGTTCTACCGGGATCCCCAGCTGGAGAGCAACCTGTCCAGGGTGCAGTCCCAGGTGGCGGACGAGGGCAAGAAGCGGGCCGGCCTGCAGGCGGAACTGGAGGCAGCGGCCCAGAAGATCGTGCAGCTGGAGAGCCAGAGGAAGGCCACGGAGCCCCACCTGCTGACCAAGGAGGTCACCCAGATCGAGAGGGACCCCGGCCTGGACAGCCAGGCAGCCCGGCTCAACAGTGAGCTCCAGCTCCTGCAAGAGGAGAACACGGCCGTCTCGGCCCAGCTGGAGGCACTGAAGGCGGAGCTGCTGGCCCTTGAGCAGAAGGAGGTGACCGTGAAAGAGACAGTCGTGGTGAAAGAAGTGGTCAAGGTGGAGAAGGACCTGGAGATGCTCCAGGCAGCCCAGGCCCTGAGGCTGCAGATTCAGGAGGATGCGGCCCGGCGGAAGGGGGCGGAGGATGCCGTGGCCAAGCTACGGGCTCGCGTCGTGGAGCTGGAGGCGGCGATCCGCGCCGTGGAGCCCAAGGTGATCGTGAAGGAGGTGAAGAAGGTGGAGCGGGACCCCGGCCTCCTCCAGGAGGCATCCAGGCTGAGGAGCCTCCTGGAGGCGCAGAAGAGAGAGAACGAGGTGCTGGCCAGGGAGCTGAAGGATCTGCACAGCAAGCACAGCGCGGCGGCGAAGCAGAAGCCCCGGGTGGATCTGCAGGAGCGTGTGCGGGAGACCTTCCGGGTGGACCCGGAGACAGAGCGGGAGACTGCGCGGCTCCGGGCCGCGCTGCAGGAGACTGCCCGCAAGAGGAGCGGCGTGGAGCAGGAGGTGGGGCGGCTGCTGCCCGAGCTGGCGGTGCTGCGGGCCCAGAAGCCCACCGTGGAGTACAAGCAGGTGACGCAGGAGCTGGTGCGGCACGAGAAGAGCCCCGAGCTGCTGCGGGAGATCGACCGACTGAAGGCCCAGCTCAACGAGCTGGTCAACGGCAGCGGGCGGGCCCAGGAGCAGCTCATCCGGCTGCAGGGGGAGCGCGACGAGTGGCGGCGCGAGCGCGCCAAGGTGGAGACCAAGACGGTGAACAAGGAGGTGGTGCGCCGTGAGAAGGACCCCGTCCTGGAGCAGGAAGCCCAGCGGCTGCGCCAGGAGGTGCGGGAGGCCACCCAGAAGCGGCGGGCAGCCGAGGACGCCGTCCACGAGCTGCAGAACAAGTACCTGCTGCTGGAGAGGCGGCGGCCCGAGGAGAGGGTGGTGGTGCAGGAGGTGGTGGTCACCCAGAAGGACCCAAAGCTCCGCGAGGAGCACAGCCGTCTGAGCCAGAGCCTGGATGAGGAGGCCAGCCGCCGGCGGCAGCTGGAGCGGGAGGTGCAGCAGCTGCGGGCTGCCGTGCAGGAGGACGAGGGCCAACTCAGCTTCCAGGAGGACCGTAGCAAGAAGCTGGCTGTGGAGAGGGAGCTGCGGCAGCTGACCCTGAGGCTCCAGGAGCTGGAGAAGCGGCCCCCAGCAGTGCAGGAGAAGATCATCCTGGAGGAGGTGGTCCAGCTGGAGAAGGACCCAGACCTGGAGAAGTCCACGGCCGCCCTCCGGCAAGAACTGGCCCAGGAGAAGACCCAGGCGACTGAGGTGCGTCGGGAGTGCAAGAGCCTGCAGGTGCAGATCGACGTGCTCCAGAAGACCAAGCCACAGGAGAAGACCATCTACAAGGAAGTGATCAGGGTGGAGAAGGACCCGGTGCTGGAGGGAGAGCGTGCCCGGGTGTGGGAGGCGCTCAACCGGGAGCGCGCGGCCCGAGAGAGCCGGGAGGAGGAGGTGAGGCGCCTGCGGGAGCGGGTGGAGCGGGCCGAGGCGCTGGGGAGGACCTGGGCTCGGGAGGAGGCCGAGCTCCAGAAGACCCGGGACCGGGCAAGCCAGGAGTGCAGGCAGCTGCAGCAGGAGCTGCGGGAGCTGGAGAGGCAGAAGCAGCAGCGGGTGCTGCGCCTGCAGGAGGAGTCCAAGCTGCTCAGCCAGAAGACGGAGAGCGAGCGGCAGAGGGCAGCCCAGCGGGGCCAGGAACTCTCGCAGCTCGAGTCGGCCATCCTGCGCGAGAAGGACCAGATCTACGAGAAGGAGCGGACCCTCCGGGACCTCCACACCCAGGTGAGCCGGGAGGAGCTCAACCAGGAGACCCAGACGCGGGAGACCAACCTCTCCACCAAGATCTCCATCCTAGAGCCCGAGACGGGGACGGACATGTCCCCGTACGAGGCCTACAAGAGGGGCGTCATCGACCGAAGCCAGTACCTCCAGCTGCAGGATCTCGAGTGTGACTGGGAGGAAGTCACCACATCGGGCCCCCACGGCGAGGAGTCTGTGCTCCTAGACCGCAAGAGCGGGAAGCAGTACTCCATAGAGGCCGCCCTGCGCAGCCGGCGCATCTCCAAGGAGGAATACCATCTCTACAGGGACGGCCAGCTCCCCATCAGCGAATTCGCTCTGCTCGTGGCTGGGGAGACCAAGCCCTGCCCCTCCCTCTCCATCGGCGCCATCATCTCCAAGTCCCCGCACGCCTCCCCGGCCCCCCAGAGTACCAGTCTCTTCTCTCCCAGCTTCTCCCTCGGGCTCAGTGAGGACAGCTTCCCCATCGCCGGCATCTACGACACGACCACGGACAACAAGTGCAGCATCAAGACGGCCGTGGCCAAGAACATGCTGGACCCCATCACCGGGCAGAAGCTGCTGGAGGCTCAGGCGGCCACGGGGGGCATCGTGGACCTCCTGAGCCGGGAGCGCTACTCCGTGCACAAGGCGATGGAGCGGGGGCTGATCGAGAGCGGCTCCACCCAGAGGCTGCTCAACGCCCAGAAGGCCTTCACCGGCATTGAGGACCCCGTGACCAAGAAGAGGCTGTCGGTGGGCGAGGCTGTCCAGAAGGGCTGGATGCCCCAGGAAAGTGTGCTCCCGCACCTGCGGGTGCAGCACCTGACTGGGGGGCTCATCGACCCCAAGAGGACCGGTCGCATCCCCGTGGAGCAGGCTGTGCTCTCCGGCATGATCAGTGAGGAGCTGGCCCAGCTCCTGCAGGACGAGGCCACTTACGAGAAGGACTTGACAGATCCCATTTCCAAGGAGCGACTGAGCTACAAGGAGGCCATGGGGCGCTGCCGGAAGGACCCCCTGAGCGGCCTGCTGCTCCTCCCAGCCTCGCTAGAGGGGTACCGCTGCTACCGCTCACCCTCCCCCACTGTCCCGCGCTCCCTGCGTTGATGGGGGCGAGCAGTCACGGGGAGTGATTGGGGATGGGGAGGGAAGGATGCACGCACCTCCGGCCCCTGGACCAGCTTAACCCAGGGGAGTGGGTCTTCCCTCTGTCTCGTCAATGTTCTATTTCTCAAGCGTTCTTGGTGTTGGACTCCCTCCTGTAAATTTGGTATCCCCTAACCCAACCCCTGAGCCAGCAGCTCTGCTTTCCTAGCTCCTCCCTCACCCAATAAACGAATTCTCCTGGTGTCTTTTTTTTTTTTTCTTTTACAATAGTAAAAGATGTTTATTAGTTTTCACAATCAATAGCCAGATCAAAAGCAGATAATGCCAATTACAAGCCATCATGGAAACGTGATTAACCTATCGGTATAAAATAATTACATACAATTTGAGGGAGTTGAGGTGGTAAGCGGAAGTACACATTTTCATCTGCCCAGCCAATCTACGTCATTTGGCTGGTTTCTCCTGGTGTCTTGTTCACGTTTGAGAACAGAGTCGGTATTTCTGGGGCATGAGCAGGAGGGACGGCACTCCTAGGTGGGGAGTGGACACACCCAGCTGGCCCTGCTGGGAACGGGGACTTTCAGAGGACAGTGACTCCTTTCACTCCGGGAAGGACCTGAGAGGGGCAGGTCATGGAGGATCAGGCCCTCCCCACAGCCAGCTCAGGGCCACCCAGTTTAGGGCAGAAGCTGTCTCCAGCCTCTGTCAACCTCCCCCTTGTTGGCACGTCCCCAGCGTCCCCCCAGAACAGAGAGAAACACTAGAAAACTCAGGAATATATCACTTTCNCCTGAGAGGGGCAGGTCATGGAGGATCAGGCCCTCCCCACAGCCAGCTCAGGGCCACCCAGTTTAGGGCAGAAGCTGTCTCCAGCCTCTGTCAACCTCCCCCTTGTTGGCACGTCCCCAGCGTCCCCCCAGAACAGAGAGAAACACTAGAAAACTCAGGAATATATCACTTTCATTTTCTGTGCCTGAAGCCAGAGGCATACAAAAGTAAGCATATCCGCGAGACAGCTACTTAGAACATCCGACCTCCCCCCACCCCCGGGATCAGGAAAATGGCCTCTCCCCCTTGATCCGCCTCCTGTTTTAACATGAGACTCTTAACTGGAACTCAACTCTTCCCCCATAACATTTTAAATCCCAAAGGACCAGCTCAGAGGGAACCCCTTCCTTAGGGCTCTTGCTCTGCAGCTGAGGACGGGGCAGCCAAGGGGCACTAGGAGGGTCTTGCTGGCAGCCCGGGCAGGCTTTCCACTTTCCTTGGCACCTGCCAGTCTGGTGCCCAGGGACCCTGCCTCTAACGGACCTCCTCAGGCAGGGGGCTTCTGTGCCCGCATCTTGAAAAGGCAAACCCAGCAAACAACACAGGAACTTGCTAGCCTGCTGGCAGGACTAACCCAAACTCAGCCCTCGGACAGCTGATGCCAAACTGCTCTCTCCCCAGGTGTGTCCCCTTTCTTGGGAAGTGAATAGGGAGG
>SJYA01000315.1:672241-684776 GCA_006410615.1 Neotragus moschatus | reverse complement strand
GGCTTAAAGCTCAACATTCAGAAAACAAAGATCATGGCATCTGGTCCAATCACTTCATGGAAAATAGATGGGGAAACAGTGGAAACAGTGGCTGACTTTATTTTGGGGGGCTCCAAAATCACTGCAGATGGTGACTGCAGCCATGAAATTAAAAGATACATACTCTTTGGAAGAAAATGACCAACCTAGACAGCATATTAAAAAGCAGAGACATTACTTTGCCACAAAAGTCCGTCTAGTCAAAGCTAGACTGGCTTTTCCAGTAGTCATGTATGGATGAAAGAGTTGGACTATAAAGAAAACTGAGTGCCAAAGAATTGATGCTTTTGAACTGTGGTGTTGGAGAAGACTCTTGAGACTCCTTTGGACTGCAAGGAGGTCCAACCAGTCCATCCTAAAGGAGATCAGTCCTGAGTGTTCATTTTAAAGACTGATGTTGAAGCTGAAATTCCAGTACTTTGGCCACCTGATGTGAAGAGCTGACTCATTGAAAAAACCCTGATGCTGGAAGGGATTGGGGGCAGGAGGAGAAGGGGATAAAAGAGGATGAGATGGTTGGATGGCATCACTGACTCAATGGACATGGGTTTGGGTAAACTCTGGATTTGGTGATGGACAGGGAGGCCTGGCCTGCTGTGGTCCATGGGGTCACAAAGAGTTGGACATGACTGAGCAACTGAACTGAACTGAATGGACAGCAAAGATAGACATCTAGGACTGGTCTCAGTTCAGTTCAGTTCAGTCACTCAGTCGTGTCCGACTCTTTGTGACCCCATGAATCGCAGCACACCAGGCCTCCCTGTCCATCACCAACTCCCAGAGTTCACTCAGATTCACATCCATCAAGTCAGTGATGCCATCCAACCATCTCATCCTCTGTCGTCCCCTTCTGCTCCTGCCCCCAATCCCTCCCAGAATCAAAGTCTTTTCTAATGAGTCAACTGTTCGCATGAGGTGCCCAAAGTACTGGAGTTTCAGCTTTAGCATCATTCCTTCCAAAGAAATCCCAGGGCTGATCTCCTTGAGAATGGACTGGTTGGATCTCCTTGCAGCCCAAGGGACTCTCAAGAGTCTTCTCCAACACCACAGTTCAAAAGCATCAATTCTTCGGTAGTGCCTGCAAAAAATCAGTAGGTACCTACACCATCCTTCTCCTTCTGTTACTTCTGACTTCCAGCCAGAAGGTCCATTATAGTATGAGATGGTTGTTGGAGTGCTAATATCCAAATTCTAGGCAACAGAAAGTAAGGAGGACTCAGCCTCTCCTTTTTCAGGCATCTACAAGGAAGTTCCAGTAACATTTCTTACATTTATTTAGTCAGAACGAGTCCCTGAAAGTTGAGAGTGGAAAAGCTGGCTTAAAGCTCAACATTCAGGAAACAAAGATCATGGCATCCGGTCCCATCACTTCATGGCAAATAGATGGGGAAACAGTAGAAACAGTGTCAGACTTTATTTTTGGGGGCTCCAAAATCACTGCAGATGGTGACTGCAGCCGTGAAATTAAAAGACAGTTACTCCTAGGAAGAAAAGTTATGACCAACCTAGATAGCATATTCAAAAGCAGAGACATTACTTTGCCGACTAAGGTCCGTCTAGTCAAGGCTATGGTTTTTCCAGTGGTTATGTATGGATGTGAGAGTTGGATTGTGAAGAAGGCTGAGCGCCAAAGAATTGATGCTTTTGAACTGTGGTGTTGGAGAAGACTCTTGAGAGTCCCTTGGACTGCAAGGAGATCCAACCAGTTCATTCTCAAGGAGATCAGCCCTGGGATTTCTTTGGAAGGAATGANGTTATGTATGGATGTGAGAGTTGGATTGTGAAGAAGGCTGAGCGCCAAAGAATTGATGCTTTTGAACTGTGGTGTTGGAGAAGACTCTTGAGAGTCCCTTGGACTGCAAGGAGATCCAACCAGTCCATTCTCAAGGAGATCAGCCCTGGGATTTCTTTGGAAGGAATGACGCTGAAGCTGAAGCCCCAGTACTTTGGCCACCTCATGCGAAGAGTTGACTCACTGGAAAAGACTCTGATGCTGGGAGGGATTGGGGGCAGGAGAAGAAGGGGACGACCGAGGATGAGATGGCTGAATGGCATCACAGACTCAATGGACGTGAGTCTGAGTGAACTCCGGGAGATGATGATGGACAGGGAGGCCTGGTGTGCTGCGATTCATGGGGTCACCAAGAGTTGGACATGACTGAGCGACTGAACTGAACTGAACTGAACTGAACTGAACTGAAGGTTCCTACTAATACACTTTCCGCAACATAATGGCATAAAAATTGCTGCCCAGATGCCTACAGAAGTGGTTAGTCGCTCAGTCGTCTCCGACTCTTTGCCACCCCTTGGACTGTAGCCTGCTAAGCTCCTCTGTCCATGGAATTCCCCAGACAGGACTGCTGGAGTGGGTAGCCATTCCCGTCTCCAGAGAATCTTCCCGACCCAGGGATTGAACCCTCTCTTACAATGCAATAAGTTCTTTACCATCTGAGCCACCAGAAGAGGAATGCCTGTGAAAGCACTGCTCTCCTAGGAAGTTCTGGTTCATAATCATCCATTCCTGAGTTTAATGCTACGAAGTAAGTACTCCATAGACCTCTCATCATTTCTTTAGTTTGCTCTGTGTGTTTTGATGCATCAGTGCCTCGGTTCATTTTGTTCCCTCTGCCAAGTCAATAAGGATAATAATAGCAACCATCATAGGCATTTATTAAAGTCTTACTGTTTTAGATGCAGTTCTGAGGAGTGTATATTTGTTGATTCATTTAATTCTCCATCATCCTTTTCATACTCATCTTACATGTGAGTAAACTGAAATGCGCAATTAAGTTATTTGACCTAGGTAACATAGCTTCTAAATCTTGAAGTCAGGATTAAAAAGAAGTTATCCTGCCTAGGTTATACAGTCAGGATAATTAGAAATATCTATTCAACCATGAACTTCTACAGAATTATGGCTTATCTTTCTATCCTAGCTCAAACCCACTTCTACATCCTTGTGTTTCTAAAGTACTTTTTCCATCTATCCTCCCTTGTATTATGGTAATTTGTACATAAGTCTTTCTTAAAGACTATTACCCTTTAAAAGTAGAATTTTTTTCTAGTCTGTGTCAAATGATTCTTTATGCTGATGAGTCCAGAGTTACTATTTTCATCCCCACTCATATACTGAGTTCCAAAACAACATGGCTCACTACTTATTCACCCATATACTTTATGTCTGCAGACATCTCAAACACATTATATTCAAAACCGGACCTGTCATTTTTCTCTCCTGTTTAAGTCCCATCCCCCTAGTAAGCTTTGTTACCATCAGAAATTATGGGAGCATTTACTTGGTTGTCCAAGTTGGATACCTGAAAGCAATTTTTGATTCTCATCTCATTCTTAGGGTACCACATTTAAGTGTCAGTTTTAACTTTTCATGTGCTCTCAAATATGATCATGCTTCTGCACCTTGATATGCTACATTTTTGTACTCATTTGCTAGCTGATCTCTATCCTGTAAATTCACCCTCTGCACTGTGGAAGACCTGAGCTTTACTAAATATAGATTTGATCATTTTCCTGCTTAAATTAATTCACAGTCATTGCATCTCCCATATTCTCCAACCCTCCTTTCTCATCATTATTTTTTCAAGAACATATTTCCTTTAAAAGGAATGGCAAGAGTGAATATTTCCCAAGTGAATTGGTGTCAATATCTAGGTCTATAGCTCTGCACAGATATTCTTTATAGTGAGTACTGTGACTGCAGCCATGAAATTAAAAGACGCTTGCTCCTTGGAAGAAAAGTTATGACCAACCTAGATAGCATATTCAAAAGCAGAGACATTACTTTGCCTACTAAGGTCCGTCTAGTCAAGGCTATGGTTTTTCCAGTGGTCATGTATGGATGTGAGAGTTGGACTGTGAAGAATGCTGAGTGCTGAAGAATTGATGCTTTTGAACTGTGGTGTTGGAGAAGACTCTTGAGAGTCCCTTGGACTGCAAGGAGATCCAACCAGTCCATTCTGAAGGAGATCTGCCCTGGGATTTCTTTGGAAGAAATGATGCTGAAGCTGAAACTCCAGTACTTCGGCCACCTCATGCGAAGAGTTGACTCATTGGAAAAGACTCTGATGCTGGGAGGGATTGAGGGCAGGAGGAGAAGGGGACGACTGAGGATGAGATGGCTGGATGGCATCACTGACTCAATGGACGTGAGTCTGAGTGAACTCCGGGAGTTGGCGATGGACAGAGAGGCCTGGCGTGCTGCAGTTCATGGGGTTGCAAAGAGTCGGACACGACTGAGCAACTGAACTGAACTGATAATAGGAGTACCAAAGGTTGGACCAAAGCTAATGATAATGTAGTGTTATAACTGAGAAGAGTGGAGCCACTGTGGATTTATTGACAGCCTACAATACCCATCTGGAGAAGGAGAACTAAAAACTGAGCCATTTGCTCAGAGTGTTTACAGTGTAAACAGCAAGTAGACAATGTAAAAATCAATTAGAGTCAAATTAGCAAGTAAATTTCTAAGAACCTTGGCTAGTGCTAAATTAGAGGGGCCCATGAATGAAACTGTGGTCTAACCAAAGGTTTCTCAACTCAGCAAGATTGACATTTTGGGGCATGTAATTCTTTGTTGTTGGAGGTGTTCCTGTAGGATGGTTAGCAAGCTCCGTAGACTCTTCCTACTTGATGTTCATGACAAGCACTCCTCCTCTTACTGAGTTAGGTATTAATTATAAGAACTGTACTTTTTTGGTGGAGATAATACAAGTATAATTTGGTGATTTGTGTGTGCTCAGTCGCTCAGTTGTATTTGACCCTTTGTGACACTATGGGCTGTAGTCTTCCAGGCTCCATTCTCCATTGAATTTCCCAGACAAGGATATTGGAATGAGTTGCCATTTCCTACTCCAGGAGATCTTCCTGACCCAGGATCGAACCCATATCTCTTGTGTCATTAGCAGGTGGATTGTGGTACACTCATATTTTGGTCGATATTTACCTAAAGGTGTGTTGTTTATTCAAAGTTGAAGCAAAGTTTAAATGAGTCTCTGAGTGCTGACTGTTCTGCCATATTTTACATAATGAGCAACATCTGCTGTCCTTTATATTGACAGTAAGGGCTTCCCTGGTAGCTCAGTCGGTAAGGAATCTGCCTGCAGTGTAGGAGACCCAGGTTCATTTCCTGGATCAGGAAGAAACCCTGGGAACAGCCTTTTGGACTCTGTGGGAGAGGGAGAGGGTGGGATGATTTGGGAGAGTGGCATTGTAACATGTATGATATCATACGTGAAACGAATCGCCAGTCTAGGTTCAATGCAGGATGCAAGATGCTTGGGACTGATGCGCGGGGATGATCCAGAGGGATGGTGTGTGTCGGGGGGGAGTGGTCGGGATTGGGAGCTCATATACACTCGTCGCTGATTCATGTCAATGTATAGCCAAATGAATACAGTATTGTAAAGCAAAACAAACTAAAAAATAAAATTTTAAATTAAAAAAAAATAAAATAAAAAAAGAAGGAAACGGCGACTCACTCCAGTATTCTTGCCTGGAAAACCATGTGGATAGAGGAGCCAGGTGGGCTGTAGTCCACAGGGTCACAAGAATAAGACATGACTGCACCATATTGACAGTAATGTAATCGTCATGAAATTATTTTCTTATTTTAAGATTCTGCTCAAACAGAATGATTTTTGTAGTTTTGTTTGCATTCATTACTTTTCAGTTCTCTTGCATTCTAAAAGCTAGTGGTTCTCTAACAAATGCAGTGGAGACAGTCCTTGACTATTTGAAGCACTGAAATCATACATTCATTCTGAAAAGGCCCCACAAATTCTTGTTGACTTTTTAAATAACTCCATGAGTGATGCCTGCTTATTTCCTGTTTATAGTTTTCAGTACTTCTTTACAGTACGATTATGCTGTTTGAAAGCAGAGAAGAAAGTATTATTGAAGTACTCCACTGCTTAAAAGAACTTGTTGAATGAAAAAAATTAAGGAAAATGTCATTACTTAAATACCAAGGCTGTTTTTAAAAGTTATACACAAGGAAGTATTACTCAGCCATTCAAAAGAATACATTTGAATCAGTTCTAATGAGGTGGATGAAACTGGAACCTATTATACAGAGTGAAGTAAGCCAGAAAGAAAAACACCAATACAGTATACTAACACATATATATGGAATTTAGAAAGACGGTAACGATAACCCTGTATGCGAGACAGCAAAAGAGACACAGATGTATAGAACATTCTTTTGGACTCTGTGGGAGAGGGAGAGGGTGGAATGATTTGGGAGAATGGCATTGAAACATGTATAATATCATATAGGAAACGAGTCACCAGCCCAGGTTCGATGCAGGATACTGGATGCTTGGGGCTGGTGCACTGGGACGACCCAGAGGGATGGTACGGGGAGGGAGGAGGGAGAGGTATTCAGGATGGGGAACACATGTGTACCTGTGGCGGACTCATGTTGATGTATGGTAAAACCATACAATATTGTAAAGTAATTAGCCTCCAATTAAAATAAATAAATTTATTAAAAAAATAAAAAATAAAAGGGACAACTTTACTTAAGAACAAGTGGGGGAAAATCCATCTTCTAATGAATGATTATTATGGCAGGTATTATTTTGAAATGACTCTTATCTCTTGAAGAATTTGATTCTTGCTTATGAATGTTGCTAGACACTCTTCCAGAATGGGTAACTGGAACCATCTGTAGTCAAAGAAAAAGAAGTTAAAAATTCAAGACAGTGTTTGTTTGTCAGTAGACAACATTTTAAAAAGTTGTAGATCAAGAGAGATGACTTACTCCTAGAAAATACAAAAGCAAGTTATGTCATGGAAGGTAGTATTATACACTTCAAAGAAATCAGTCGTATGACTTCAGAGTCGTTGACCTTATGTACATATGTGCTCAGTATTTCAGCTTGAAAGGCTGATGTTGACCATGTTTTCTCATTAATGAATGTTCAGTGGACAAAAGAATGAAATAAGTGGATGTGAACACTATACCAGATATGTTACAATGCAAATGGAACATAGACTCTAATTGCAAGAAATTTTACATAAGAAAATTCTGCAAAACAAGGAGCTGTTAATGGAAGCCAAATCACCAAGGAAATACTTAAGAAAGATATGGATAATTTAGATACTGATAATTTTAGATACACTATGAATGAAATTTTAAAGTAAGTATGCTCTATGTGTAAGTTTTATTTATCTCAAAATAGGTATAAGCAATTCAGCTCAATTCATTCACTCAGTTGTGTCTGACTCTTTGACCCCATGGACTGCAGCGCACCAGGCTTTCCTGTCCATCACCAACTCCCAGAGCTTGCTCAAACTAAGGTCCATTGAGTCGGTGATACATTCCAACCATCTCATCCTCTGTCATCCCCTTTTCCTCCCTCCTTCAGTCTTTCCCAGCATCAGGGTCTTTGCCAATGAGTCAGTTCTTTGCATCAGGTGGCCACAGTATTGGAGTTTCAGCTTCAGCATCAGTCCTTCCAATGAATATTCAGGACTGATTTCCTTTAGGATGGACTAGTTGGATCTCCTTGCAGTCCAAGGGACTCCCAAGAATCTTCTGCAACACCACAGTTCAAAAGCATCAATTCTTCAGCACTCAGCCTTCTTTTAGTCCAACTCTCACATCCATACAGATGGACCGTGGTTGGCAAAGTAATGTGTCTGCTTGTTAATATGCTGTCTAGGTTGATCATAGCTTTTCTTCCAAGGAGCAAGTATCTTTTAATTTCATGGTTGCAGTCACCATCTGCAGTGATTTTGGAGCCCCGCAAAATAAAGCCTCTCACTATTTCCATTGTTTCCTCATCTATGTGCTATTAAATGATGGGACCGGATGTCATGACTTTAGTTTTTGAATGTTGAGTTTTATTCCAGCTTTTTCACTCTCCTCTTTCACTTTCATCAAAAGGCTCTTCAGTTCCTCTTCACTTTCTGCCCTAAGGGTGGTGTCATGTATGTAATCTGAGGTTATTGATGTTTCTCCTGGCAATCTTGATTCCAGCTTGTGCCTCATTCAGCCCAGCATTTCGCATGATGTATTCTGCATTTACCTTAAATAAGCAGGGTGACAGTATACAGATGTACTCCTTTCCGAATTTGGAACCAGTCTCTTGTTCCATGTCTGGTTCTAACTGTTGCTTCTTGACCTGCATACAGATTTCTCTGGAGGCAGGTAAGGTGGTCTGGTATTCCAATCTCTTGAATAATTTTTCACAGTTTGTTGTGATCTACACAGTCAAAGGCTTTGGCATAATCGATAAAGCAGAAGTAGATGTTTTTCAGGAACTCTCTTGCTTTTTCTATGATCCAAAGCAGTGTTGGCAGTTTGATCTCTGGTTCCTCTGCCTTTTCTAAATCCAGCTTAAACATCCTTAAGTTCATGATACGTGTACTGTTGAAGCCCGGCTAGGAGAATTTTGAGCATATCTTTGCTAGCATGTGAGATAAGTACAATTGTGCGGTAGTTTGAACATTCTTTGGCATTGCCCTTCTTTGGGATTGGAATGAAAAATGACCTTTTCCATAATTGCATAAAAAATAAGAAGTGATTTAAATTTGACTGAATGTTGTGATTTTTTATCTGCTAACTCTGGCAACTTTACCTGAGTAGTGACTAGGGAAGTATTTCCCTGTTGAGAGAACCACTAGTTTGCTGCTGCTGCTGCTAAGTCACTTCAGTCATGTCCGACTCTGTGCGACTCCATAGACGGCAGCCCACCAGGCTCCCCTGTCTCTGGGATTCTCCAAGCAAGAACACTGGAGTGGGTTGCCATTTCCTTCTCCAATACATGAAAGTGAAAAGTCAAAGTGAAGTCGCTCAGTCGTGTCCAACTCTTCTCGACCCCCTGGACTGCAGCCTACCAGGCTCCTCCGCCCATGAGATTTTCCAGGCAAGAGTACTGGAGTGGGGTGCCATTGCCTTCTCCAAACCACTAGTTTAGGCCAAGATCAAATAATATAGCATTCTTGTGATTATTTAAATTACTTTATTATTGATCTTTATATTTCTCATAATCACAATATTCCTGTTTGTCCCAGACTTTCCTGAGGATGAAAAACTACAAATACTCTACTAAAAATGTAACCTTAAAAGAAAATTTAATTTTGAAGTATTTTAATCACTTAGCAAAACTGTCCTGTCTAAAATTAGCCTGTTCTTTTCATAACCTAGTTTCCACACAGTGAGTCAGAAGTAATTTTCCCTTATTAAGCAAGAATATTAGTTGAAAGCAAGAGAAATAAACATTGGCTCTCTCACACCAAAAGGAGTTTTATTGGAAGATTCTGGGTTCTCACATGGTCACTGGACAGCTTTGGGAAGCTGGAGAAGCTGGATGGGGAAATGAAAAGACCAACAGGAGGGCCAGAGGCTGTTTGCAGACTCATCTGGCCAGGACAGAGCTGCCGGACAGTTCTTCCACAACTGGACTTTACTGTAGTTGCACAAAGACTCAAGCACCGAGGGATTCCAATTTGACCTTCCTCCATCTTAGCTTCACTCAATCCAGAGTAAAAGTAAAGGGAAAATTAGTCCATTTGGATCAACTTAGGAGATGCAGCCTCACTATTCTAACAAGAGTAGAAAGGAAGGATAATTCACCTTAGATTTTTATAGTAAGAGGTAAAGGCTCAAGTTCCATCACCACTGCTCTTGAAGGGACATCACTGTTCACGCCAGTTAAGAGGAAGATTGGTTGTTGGATATAAACGTATATATATATATATATATATATATACACACACATATACACACACTTCTCTGCATAGACATATCTGTAATTTCCTTTGAGGTTAAAAAATGAAGCAAATTAATATCTGAGTATGTAAGACTGATCTGTTTGTGCAGTCAGTTGGAATAGATATACCTTTTGCTTGAAGCAAAGGAAGGCCTTTTACCTCAAGTAGTATGACTTTTCAATAAAGTATCATTTTATATTTGAATTTGCCTTATGGTGGCAATTGGTAACCCCTTCTCTCCAAAGTAGGGCTTCCCTTGTAACTCAGTCAGTAAAGAATCTGCCTGAAGTGAGGGAGACTCAGGCTTGATCCCTGGCTCAAGAAGATCCCCTGGAGAAGGCAATGGCAACCCACTCCAGTGTTCTTGCCTGGAGAATCCCAGGGACAGAGGAGCCTGGCTGGCTACTGTCCATGGCGTTGCAAGAGTTGGACACAACTTAGTTACTAAACCACCACCACCCCAAAGTAATAGAGAATTTGTGGTGCTTTTCGTTCTGTGTAGTTGTAATACTGTTGTTCAGAGAATTCTCAAGTGGAACCTGACTATGCCTACTGTCTAATTTGATAAGTGAACTATGAAATAATATAATATGAAAAGCTAACACAAGTATGAAAGATAATGCATAAAAGTAGATTATAGTAAAAAGAAGCAGTTAAAATGATTAAACCTCAAGAATTTAAGTTTGAAGTTCTGCTTATGTTTATTTTAGTACTGCTGTGCAGCTATAACATGTATCTTTGAGCAAAGCACACAAGACCAAGACTGCATACCTTGACAGTCATCAGACAATTAGTCTCATGTGGTTCTTGAAAGAGGAAAAATTTGTTACAAGCGAGTGCCTTATAAGGCTCTCAGGTTCTTTTTGGTAACTTCTGTGATGTCTCAAGAGGAAGAGGGGCATATACGTCTCTTACGATTTATGTCTTGGTGTCTGATGTGATACAGCATTTAATCTTGACAAAATATTTTGCTTTGCTGTGTAAATGCCACAGTTATCCTGCCAAGGATGGAACTAGATTTGTACACCCAGGGCATATCTGTCTATTGCCTTCCTCCAATAATGTTACCTGGCAGATTCTTTACCGCTAGCACCACCTAGGAAGCCCCTATCAGGTATTCATGTATGAGTAAAATGAACTATTGAGAGGCTTTCTAATTATGATTCAGAAAGCAGCCAGTACTTGCCCCACACCTGGTTTAGTTACTGTTTTTCCTCTATATTCTCCAGATTTAGTCCTCCAGCAGCTTTCCCTTTCTTATCTAAATAGTAGAGCTACTGGTTGGCGAATGTGCAAGTCCTCTTATCTCGAATTGTTTCACCATCATCTTCCTTGTTGTTGACAGTTAGGATCTATATGATCTAGGTTTTCCTCTCATGTGCTGAAACTGGGTGTAGGAAGGATCCACATGTTTCCTTTGGAGCCAAGAGGTAGAGCAGAACTTCCAAACTCATCCGAATTTTTTCAGTTCTCATGAAAGAGAGCTCGTATCACGACAGTCATACTAGAAGGTTGCCTCTCTCGTCTCCCCGGATGATGACTTTCTCTTTTATCATGAGACTTTGGATTTTATGAATAGAAAATTTGTAAAGGGGACGTCATTGAACATAGGTGAGGATTTTAAAATGTTTTGGTGGTAGGACTTCCCAGGTGGTCCAGTGGTTAAGGATCCACCTTGCAGTGCAGGGGACGCTGGTTCGATTCCTGGCTGGAAAAATAAGATTCCACATACTGCAGGGCAGGTAAGCCCACCTGCCATGACTACAGCATCTGCACTGCAATAAAAGATACTGCATGATGTGTGGAGATCCCACATGCCGCAGCTGAGGTGCAAGTCAGCCGCACACATTTTTTTTAACGCTATGGTGGCAGAAGAGCACTTTGGTTGTAAGAAATGGTTAATCAAGTGTATCCCTGATAGCCAGAGTTGCCTGTTGCCTTGTTTGGTGTTATCAGGTGTTTGTTGTTATTTAGTTGCTCAGTTGTGTCTCCCTCTTTTCAGACCCCATGGACTCTAGGCCACTAGGCTCTTCTGTCCATGGGATTTTCCAGAATGAATACTGGAGTGGGTTGCCATTTCCTTCTCTAGGGGATCTTCCTGACCAAGGAATTGAACCCACATCTCCTGCATTGGCACACAGGTTCTTTACCAGTGAGATACCTGGGAAGCTATCAGGTGTTTAGATGTCAGCTGAGAATTTTGGAGTCAGATTCTTTCATCACAGTGTTATCCTACAGTTCCTAAAGTAATACAGAAATTGAAACAGAGCCTTTTGCAACTTAACTGTATCATCATGAAGATATATAATAAAGCCTTAATTTAACAACTT
This sequence comes from Neotragus moschatus, assembly GCA_006410615.1. NCBI lineage: Eukaryota > Metazoa > Chordata > Mammalia > Artiodactyla > Bovidae > Neotragus > Neotragus moschatus. The sequence continues at coordinate 672,672 of SJYA01000315.1, read as the reverse complement.
AGAAGGTATTTGACATGCTTAACACTACCGAGTGAGTGAAATTGCCCTTGCAGGTTTGTGCAAAGTCGCTTTAGTCGTGTCTGACTCTTTGCTACCCTATGGACTGTAGTCTGCCAGGCTCCTCTCTTCATGGGGCTTTCCAGGCAAAAATACAGTAGTGGGTTTGCCATTTCCTTCTCTAGTGGATCTTCCTGACCCAGACCTTATTCTAAAAGAAAACACACATGAATCCCTTATAGATGAATTTTTTAGCCTATTTAGTCATAATGATCTCAAGTATAATTAGGGCTCAGATATTGTGACTCCAGTCAAGTTCTGTATTTATAAATTGTAAGTTTATTCCTTGGAGTGCAAGGAGAGCCAACCAGTCTATTCGGAAGGAGATCGGCCCTGGGATTTCTTTGGAAGGAATGATGCTAAAGCTGAAACTC
>SJYA01000315.1:643943-672231 GCA_006410615.1 Neotragus moschatus | reverse complement strand
TTTTTCCAGTGGTCATGTATGGATGTGAGAGTTGGACTGTGAAGAAGGCTGAGCGCCAAAGAACTGATGCTTTTGAACTGTGGTGTTGGAGAAGACTCTTGAGAGTCCCTTGGACTGCAAGGAGAGCCAACCAGTCCATTCGGAAGGAGATCGGCCCTGGGATTTCTTTGGAAGGAATGATGCTAAAGCTGAAACTCCAGTACTTTGGCCACCTCATGCGAAGAGTTGACTCATTGGAAAAGACTCTGATGCTGGGAGGGATTGGGGGCAGAAGGAGAAGGGGACGACAGAGGATGAGATGGCTGGATGGCATCACTGACTTGATGGACATGAGTCTGAGTGAACTCCGGGAGTTGGTGATGGACAGGGAAGCCTGGCGTGCTGCGATTCATGGGGTCAAAAAGAGTCAGACATGACTGAGCGACTGAACTGAACTGAACAACCCTTGCCCAGAAGTATTTTTGCTGTTGTTATTTGAAGTTTCATAGTTTCACAGTGCGGGGTGGGAGGTACAATTACCATGTTGTTGTTGTTTTTCCTTCTTTCTATTTATTTATTTTTGGCTGCACTGGGTCTTGGCTGCTGTGCTTTCTCTAGGTGAAGTGAGCAGGGGCTACTCTTTATTGCAATGTGCAGGCTTCTCATTGCAGTGGCCTCTCTTGTTGCAGAGCATGGGCTCTAGGGTTTCAGTAGTGGTGGCGCACAGGCTTAGCTGTCCCATGGTTGTGTGGGATCTTCCTGGATAGGGATTGAACCCATGTCCCCTGCATTGGCAGGCAGATTCTTAACCATGGGCCACCAGGGAGGCCCACAGCTGGTATTGTTCTCATTAAGGCCCATAAACATATCTGTGTCCCTGGGGTGTACGGCCTTCTCAGTTTTCTTGCCGCTCCCCTGGCTGCAGTTCTGGGTTCAGTACTTCTGTGCTTTGTCCCAAGAATAGACTTTTCCCTTCTCCTGTTCACTTTCGTTAGGTATCGGGACACATCATTATCCCCCAAGGTCCATAGTTTGCCTTAGAGTTCACTGTTGGCATTGTACTTCCAAAGTTTTTTTTTTTTTTTTTTTTTTTTAAGTCTGAGATTTGAACTTAGTTTGGTTTCTTTTCGTCATAAGTTTGAGAATATCACTCACTCCAGCTCTCTACATCCTTCAGCTCTACACATTCTTCCCAGGAGGTCAATTTTGTTGTTTAAAGACTTGATGTGAAACACTGGATGGGAGTTAAAACTATCCTTGTGAGTGCAGTCCCACTATCTCCTCTTGTCCACCTAGAAACTTACACAAGTTGTGAAGCAGTTTTAATGAATTCATATAATGGGGAAAAAAGATTCAGGCAAAGGAACAATTTTGAAATCTTTATTCTACACGTCATGAAAAATTTTCTTGAAGTTTTAATCTACAAAACCTGTTTTTCCATTCTATCTAGTTTATTAAGCATCTAATTCAATAGGCTACCTTCAGTATTTTATTCATATGATGAAAATCTAATGTGTTAACTTATTGCAAAAATATTTGAGTTCCAAATTAGAGTACTCAACACAATATACTTTATACCCAGGTTTACATAAGTTGCAAGCCATCACTACTCTCAAGAGAGTAGACTTAGGTTGTTTTAATTTGCTAATTCTGAAACTGTCCCTGTCAAACAGAGAGGTATTTACATTCAGGGAAGGAGATGAGTGTGAAAAAAAGGACTTTAAAGACAGAGAACTCTACACTCTTCTTTACCAGTGCAGAAATAGCCCTGGAAGTGCGTGCGTGCTCAGTCACGTCCAGCTCTTTGCAAACCCATGGACTATACCTCATCAGGGCCCTCTGTCCATGGAATTTTTCAGGCAAGAATACTGGAGCAGGTTGCTATTTCCTACTCTGGGAGATCTTCCCAGCTCAGGGATGGAACCAAATCCCCTGGATCTGCTGCATTGGCAGGCAGATTCTCTATCACAGAGACACATGGGAAGCCCAGCCCTGGAACTAGCTCCTTTCAAAATACTGAGAACATTTGAAGATGTTTCCTAAGTTAGTGAAAGATGTTCAGTCCTGTCTGACTCTTTGTGATCCCATGGACTATACAGTCCACGGAGTTCTCCAGGCCAGAATACTGGAGTGGATCAGTTCAGTTCAGACACCTAGTCGTGTCCGACTCCTTGCAACCCCATGAATCACAGCACGTCGTTTTATATAAAAATTCAAAGAGTAGCATTAAATATGTTCATAGAAGTTTATTTTAACCCTCAATGTGCCAGCGATAGAAAAAAATTGCTTGATTTACCCCCAAATCTTCCTTTTATTCTGATAAGCACCTCCTTCTGTTAAGGAACTGCTTTCTCCCACCCTACCCCAAACTCATCACGTAGTTCCAATGGGGGCTGATACTAATTCCTTCTCTTTCAACTCTACACTCTCCCATTGCTATCCTAAGGTATTCAAAAACATATATCTTCTTCAGGATTTGTAATTTGAAATGACTTGAAAACTTTTTTCTGTCCAATGAAATAACTATAAAAATGTAAACCTAAAGCCACTAGAGTTCACAGAGAAAGGGAGTGTCAACTACAAATTAGCATTTGCGTGAGCACTTGCCATCTCTCTCTACAAGGATTAAATCAAGTGCTGCTGCAGATGCTGACTTTCAACACCCCCTTGAAAGCAGTTCAGGCTGGAGAGAAGAAATAAGGCACTCTGTGCTCTGGAAAAAACTGGCAGAACAAGTCTTCAGAGAGTTAGATATTTTCAAGAGATGATTTTATGAGTCCAGTTCTCGTATCTCCTCATGTCTAGAAAAGCACTAAACTCCTTCATGGTGTTGTCTGCTCCTGGCGACTAGCAGTAACCTTTATGAGACTAGAAGAAGTCTTTGGTAAAAAAAAAAAAAAATGCGCTTGATTGTATATATTCCCACTTCACCAAAATCACATATATGCTGACCTCCCCACTGCCTCTTTGGAACAGTTTCTCAGAGTTATCTAAGAAGCTGTCTCCCAGACTATAATCTTCATTTTCCCCCCAATAAAACTTAACTTGAAATTCTCATATTGTACCCTTTTTAAGCTGGCAGAAGCTAACAGAGAGAACTAAGGAGAAAAGATAGGCAGAGAATCCTAATGATGTTTAAGTCCCTGGTTCTAGCTACGTTTTTTCTTCCTGATATTTAGTTTTGTGAACCATTGACTTTTCCTTCTCCCTCAAGCCAGTTTCTGTCATTCATAAGCAGGAGCCCTTTTTTAGGTCCCCAAACACCGGACAAAGTTGTTTGGATTTGAGGAGCTAACAGTAATGACTGTGAGTACTTATCCATCCGAAAATCTTTCAGCTCAGTTCAGTTCAGCCGCTCAGTCGTATCTGACTCTTTGCGAGAATCTTTAGTTTTATAATATTTACATATAAACACAATAGGAGCCATTGAGGTTTTAAGAAAGGTATTGATATTTGCAAGGTAGCATTTCAAGATTATTCTGGCAGGAGTGTAGAGAATGGATTGGAGCAGAAATAAGCTAGAGACATTGAAAGCAAAAGAGTAGACTATTAGAACAGTTTCAGCCATGAAGTAAATAGACAACACAGACTAGGGCGGGGAGCCCAGAATGGGAGAGGAGGTCACATTAAAGCATCTTCCATCTTTCCAAGAGTCATCAGAGGAACGGCACCATCACTGGACACTTGGTTATGACTAATGGATTGAGATTCTTGGCTTTTTCCAAGTATTTAATACAAAATAAATCTCCCATTTCCTTGGGTTCTCTTGAGTCTTTTTCCAGGGAAATTCTACCTCATCTTTTGAGACACAAAAGCTGAAATCATATTTCCAGAAAAATCCTTCTAACTAACACAAAGACGTCTTCTAAATTGACATTTCTGTAGCAGTTTTGGTTTTTCGTGACTCACTGATTTCAGACAAGAGAGGGTAAACAGGACAGATCATACACGAAACCCGTGTCATCCTTGTGGAATCATAGGTTTCTAAGAGACAACACGAGATCATCTGTTCACCTCTCATGTTGTGGTCCAGTCATTTCTAAACCATCCTAGGGAATGATGACCTCGAATTTAATCATTTTAAAAGTAATCTTATTGCTTAGTGACTTTCCTACAACATATACACATGGACCCACCCTGCCAACAGAACACAATTCCAGGACTTAAGAGCTTTCACTCTGAAACTGAAACTGGGGGAAAAAGGTTTCCTTAATAGAAACTCTTACTTAGAATTTTAGAGCAGGTGGGCCCTTCTAGATTGTTCTAACCCAGTGTTTATCACAAATAATCTAATCATAAGCATCACATGAGATGTTTATTCAAAACAGACATTCCCAGCACACTTTCAGGATGACTTTGATTCCATGGGTTAGGAGTTGATGCTAGAATTCTTACTGGGCAATTTTGGAAATGAGTGTATTCTCACTGTTAAGGATCCCAATCAAATTGCACAGCTGGAAGAACTCAGAGCTCCTAAGACTCAGAACTCCACTACAATGCTCCTTTAACTTTGTGCTTCTCTGATGACATGAGAAACAACTAGCTTTCCCTCTCTGAGTGCATTTAATCATAAGTATCTATCGTTTCACTTATCAAAGGACAGTTCAGTACCTCTTGATACTGATATTAATGGTAATAATAACAATAGCAATAGTAACACAATCTCTATCATTTATAACATGCTTTCCTGTTATCCCAAGATTTGTGTCCATTTAGGTTCTTAGAAAACAATGTATGTAAGTGAAGTAAGTCAGAAAGAGAAAAACAAATACTGTATAATATTCCTTATATGNTTCAGTACCTCTTGATACTGATATTAATGGTAATAATAACAATAGCAATAGTAACACAATCTCTATCATTTATAACATGCTTTCCTGTTATCCCAAGATTTGTGTCCATTTAGGTTCTTAGAAAACAATGTATGTAAGTGAAGTAAGTCAGAAAGAGAAAAACAAATACTGTATAATATTCCTTATATGTGGAACCTAGAAAAATGGAACAGATGAACTTATTTGCAAAGCAGAAACAGAGTCACAAATTTAGAGAAAAAACTTACAGTTACTAAGTCGGGGGCAGGAGGGTGGGATGAATTGGGAGAGAGGGATTGACACATAAACACTACTATGTATAAAATAGATAACTAATGAGAACCTACTGTATAGCGCTGGGAACTCTACCCAATGCTCTGTGGTGACCTGAATGGAAAGGAAATATAAAAAAGAGGGGATATATAGAAACATATAACTTATTCACTTTATTGTACAGCAGATAATAATACAACATTGTAAAGCAGCTGGACTTCAATAAAAAATAATTAAAAACTAAGATGAGAAAATGATGTTCTATAAAGCCAAAAGCCAGAAAATCTTTGATCTATCCTCAATTTGCTATTGCTTCTACACTGACCTTAGAACTCACAGGAAATGCCCTTTAAGAACTTGCTAGGAACACAGCCCTAAGCTTAGGCTCATAGCAGACATCATTCATTATCTCTCCCTAATCCACTTGTCATATTATTTTAGGAAGTCCTCACAGCCCTAGCAGCTGACTTCCCCTGACACCCACCATTTTAAAAACTGAGACTTCTATTATAACCTACTACATGGTAGGTGTGTCACAGCTACCCCAAGTCCTCTACTTCCTACCACTGATCTATCTCAATTACACTTTTGGATTTTAGCTTAAGATGCCAAACGTCACTCCTGAAATAGGATGACAGTAAGAGTCCAAAGTCATACTTTGGAAAACAAAATTCACTAGCCAGCAATCCAAGACAAATAGTTTTGTACGGAAAATTCCATCTGTTTTTTGTGGCACCTGGATCAGATTTTTCCCTCCTGCCAGGAGAATATGCCACTCAAAAAACTCTGCCTTGGATGGTGACATGATGTATTCTGCCATTAAGCACTCGTGGTGAGGAAAGCATCCAGGATTTGCTTACTAAGAGGAGACGGCAAGAGAAGCAGCTTTGCTAAAGCCTCCAGAATAAATTTCTGTTTAAACCCAAACTATGAAGTTGAAACTGAGTATTAAAAAAACCTAAAGCCTGCACACTCACACTTGGGTATTACTGGTACTACATCTTTTCTTGATTATTGAAAATAGCCTCTGTTGACTAAGTCACATTTAGAGAATAAATAATTTCATAATAAACTTTCTAGAAAAAATAAAACTTGATGGAATCTGAGAATAAATATAAGAGATGTTTCCACTTGAAAATAAGTAGCCATCTTTCTCAGAAGCAGGCCCACGTGAGTTAGTAAACCTTCAGTAAAAGGAAGGGGCTTTAAAGTATGACACACCTGATTTTAAATACTTTTGGATTTTTATTTATTAATATTTTTAAATATTTTAATATCCAATGTGTGTATATAATATTTTAGGAATTATATCCAACAGTTGAATAATATGTATGATGCCTGTATTTACTTCAATGGAATTACTCATTTTGTCTTAGTGATTGTTGTTTAGTTTAGCAACTAAACTCAGTTGCTAACTCACAGCTCCAAATCTTTGCAACCCCATGAACTGCAGCATGCCAGGCTTCCCTGTCCTTCACTGTCTCATGGAGTTTGCTCAAGCTCAGGTCCATGAAGTCGGTGATGCCATCCAACCATCTCATTCCCTGTCACCCCTTTCTCCTCTTGCCCTCAATCTTGTTTTAGTTCAGTTCAGTTCAATCGCTCAGTCCTGTCCAACTCTTTGCAGCCTCATGAATCGCAGCACGCCAGGCCTCTCTGTCCATCATTAACTACCGGAGTTCACTCAGACTCGCGTCCATCAGTCAGTGATGCCATCCAGCCATCTCACCCTCGGTCGTCCCCTTCTTCTCCTGACCCCAATCCCTCCCAGCATCAAAGTCTTTTCCAATGAGTCAACTCTTCACATGAAGTGGCCAAAGTACTNGTAACGTACCATGATCATCATATATCAAGAGAGCATATTATCAACGTGTTATCACTGTTGATGTGAGGAGTGATTTGTCTTAAACTGCTCTTTAAAGTGCTTGTGTGTGGATTCCACGGTGCCTTCAGAAAGCTTTAAAAATAATTGGTACTCCGGCTAAAATCTTATCTGTGGGAAAATATCACCATTTGTTTCCGGACAAGTGGCAGTTTCAAAGCAATTTTTCACTTGACAAGAGTATGCATAATACAACATTCTATTTTACTTACTTTTACGTTTGTCCACTGTCTTAAACAGTTTAGATTTGACTGAAGTTGATTCAGATTTTGACAGCTCTTCAAAATGGTTTATTGAACCTATTTTACTTTTATATAAATTTATCTATAGGTAAGAACTCAGTGAGGAAATATAAAACAGAATCTGAGATTATGAAAGAATTTTGAGCATATAATTATTCTCCTGCTCCTTGAAATGAGTAAGTGTATCTTTAATTGTCTAATCACAACAAAAGAAACAGGAAGTTCAAATAATGGTTTCTTTCTACAAGAAATATTGAAAGCTGTCAAATGAAACTAACTGCTAAAGGATTTCCATAGGAAATATTTTAAGAGAGTAATTGTATTTTTAAATCTATATTACATGTGTAATACAAAATTTGCTGATATCATTACAAAAGCCTGACTCTCATTACAAAATTATTTGGACAAAAATATATACATATGCTGCCTGAACCACAATAGACTANAACTGCTAAAGGATTTCCATAGGAAATATTTTAAGAGAATAATTGTATTTTTAAATCTATATTACATGTGTAATACAAAATTTGCTGATATCATTACAAAAGCCTGACTCTCATTACAAAATTATTTGGACAAAAATATATACATATGCTGCCTGAACCACAATAGACTAGATACTGTCATTAATAAACCAATTGGGAACTGCAGTTTAGAGTCCCAGTATTAGGCGCCTGCCATGGCAGTAAGGAAACAGGCTGCTGAGACCTTTGTCAGCATAAGATAATGGGCACAGACATTTTCCCCTTTCAGTCATTTAACTAAGAACTGGTTTGGGGTTTACTTCAGTGATTTCTGTGAGAGTCCCAATTTGAATTGTAAATATCTATGAGACCCCATGCCCTTCTTCCTCTCAGAGGTTATTGCTATGGCAAGGACTTCATAGGACTCCGAAGATTAAAGGAATCCCCCCAAACAGCTTCCTGATGGCTGCGGCTAATATATGACAACAAAAATCCAGTTTTTGAAACAGTATGTTCAGAGCCATAGAAAGTACCTATAGTCCCTAAAAGTCTCTAGAGACTGTCATATTTCTTTGCTTGAAGGAAGGGATCATTCTTGTTCTCTGTTCAGAGTCTCTATTAATGATACTTAAATGCTTCTTAGAAGGTGAACCAAGTGGTAGAATTCATTTCCTTTCGAGTCTGTTCACAAATACAAATTTAAGTTTAAAAAAAAAAAAGAAAAAATCTTAATAATTGTTCTTGAACCACCTACCTTTGTCTAAATAAAAAATATCTTGCAAATCTTCATATAAAGTTCAGGGCAAAATAATGGAGATTTACTTAAATGAAACTCAGTAGCAATCTAAATCTCTGAGTAATCAAAATGCCTCCTAGGGATATTTGTACTGTTTAACATTATACTTTATGAAGTAACTGGTTCTTTTATAAATGCTTTGCCATCTTTGGGCTCAGAGAGGTTGCATAACTTTAATATGCAAGATCACATACCTAGTTACTGGAAAACCTAGAATTCAAACTCTAGGACTTCTAGCTCCTGAACTTGCACTTGAATCACTTCTCTAAATCAAATCTCTACTTATGTTATACACATATATGAACTATGTTTCATGCTCAAAAGGCTAATCCTTTCAGTTAAGTCGTGTCTGACTCTTTGCAACCCCATAGACTGCAGCACCCCAGGCTTCCCTGTCCATCATCAACTCCTGGAGCTCACTCAGACTCATGTCCATCGAGTTGGTCATGCCATCCAACCATCTCATCTTCTGTCATCCCCTTCTCCTCCCACCTTCTATCTTTCCCAGCATCAGGGTCTTTTCTAATGAGTCAGTTCTTCGCATCAGGTGGCCAAAGTATTACAGGCTAATATATTTCTATAAACTGAAATATCCTCAAGTTGATCATAATTAATAGATCTTAGTTACAAATGTATGATGAAATTGACCCCAGCAAGAAATTTAAATGAAAGAATGAGATAAGTTAATAATATTAATGGCACCATTTATGGTTACTATTTGAAAAACTCTCTCCTATGCTCTTTATTTATACTTAACCATCCCAATCCTAACCACTCTTTGAGGCAGTGATTATTAACCCCATTTTCAAACTAGGAACCTGAGGCTCAGAGGAGTTAAGTCATATGTATGGAGTTAATGGCTGTAAAACATAGAATGTGGATTGTGATAGGAAATGTCAAGATGATGAAATGATCTGTGAGCTACTGAAACCAGTCCAGATTTTCCAGTATTGAGTGCAAGTACACCTCATGAAAACTTTTGTCCATTTTATATTTTACATTTTGGAAATTGAGCCACACTTTCAATGTCTTATAGAAACTCAAATTTGAAAAGAAACTGGAGAAACTTACATAAAGTGAAAATTTATTTTTTTAAAGTGTGCATTCCTAAATAGCATTCATAAATTACCATGTACCTTTAGTTTTAAGGGCTTCCCTGGTGGCTCAGATGGTAGAGAATCTGCCTGCAGTGCAGGAGACCTGGGTTTGATCCCTGGGTCGGGAAAATCCCCTGGAAAAGGGGGTGACTGCCCACTCCAGTATTCTTGCCTGGAGAATTCCATGGACAGAGGAGCCTGGCAGACTAAAGTTCCATGGAGTCACAAAGAGTCAGACATGACTGAGCAACTAGCACTTTAGTTCTTAAGCTGATAAACATGCATCTTTTAATATCTTTTTTTTTTTTGCAGTGTTGTCATTTATTCCTGAAAGTTGAAGATCAGCTTTTTTTAAACTGAAGAATAATTGGCATATAACATTGTAATTAGTTTCAGATATACAGCATAATAATTTGATATTTGTATACATTGTGAAATGATCACCACAGTTAGTCTAGATACCATCTGTCATACATAGTTAAATTTTTTTTCTTGTGATGAAGACTTTTAAAGCTTATTTTCTCAGTAACTTTCAAACCTGTAAAACAGTATTATTAACTATAGTCACCATAGAAGAACAGCTTTTTAAAAGACATAATTGGAAAGGCTAAAGGTAACTCTAGGTATATATATTTTTTAGCAGTATTAGCTATTCCTCTCCATGCTTATTGCTTAGCAAACATTATCTGAGCTTACGTGAGAGACCACAGATTTGAAGGATGAATGAGTGTGGGGAACACTCCTAGGAGGAGCATTGGTTACCTCAAATGGAAATGGAGAGAATAAAGGATACAAAACTGAAATTTCCAGGCTTAATAGTGATGAAACGATATGAGTAACACAACTTGTGGATTAACTGCCAAGTCGTGTCTGACTCTTTGTGATCCCTTGGGCTGCAACCTGCCAGGCTTCTCTGGCCGTGGGATTTCTCAGGCAAGAATACTAGAGTGGGTTGCCATTTCCTTCTCCAGGGGCTCTTCCTGACCCAGGGATTGGACCCGTGTCTCCTGAATTGCTGGCAAATTCTTTACCAGCTGAGCTACAGGGAATACAGCATGAGTGATGCTTAAAATGTTGAGAATTAAAAATAAAAATTAATATGGCAAAGAACTTGCTCTGATTTTTTATTATCTTGGACTTTGTAGAGAGAAGGGAGCTAAGGGATTTAGAGTATTTTTGTTAGTCTTTCCCCTTTTCCCCTATTACACTTGTTTGTTTATTGTCTTCCTTCTCTTGCTCAGCCTCTTTCATTTCTTCCTTTCTCCACCTCATTCCAAAATCTTCTTCCTTTAACTGACCGTGATAAAGATTCAGAGTTCAAAAATGTGTTGCTTTTACTGAAGGGAATTTATGTTTATCCTTTCAGTTTTAACATGGAGACTTTACATTTTCATATTTTACTTCCTACTACCTACTGTTCAAAATAAAGCAGAACCCAAACAATTTTGTGTGGTTTTAATTGCATTTGTTTTCTCTATTATATAAGGAAACCTAGTCATTAATTTACACTGTTCATCTGAATTTTTATAACAATTTATGTGATTTTGGCTGTGCTGGATATTTGTTGCTGTGTGGGTTTCTCTAGTTGTGATGAGCAGGGGCTACTCTCCAGTGCAATGTGCGGGCTCCTCATTGTGGTGGCTTCTTGTTGCAGAGCACAGGCTCTAGGGTGCACGGGTGTCACCAGTTGCAGCAGGCGGGCTCGGTAGTTGTGGCTCCTGGGCACTAGAGCACAGGCTCAGTACTTGCAGTGCACAGGCTTAGTTGCTCTGCAACACGTGGGATCTTCCTGGACCAGGGATTGAACCAGTGTTTCCTGTGTTGGCAGGTGGATTCTTTACCACTGAGCCACCAGGGAAGCCCCAGTCTGATGTTTTGATTTAGTACATTTGTTGCTTTTAAGAAGTCACATCAATATTTTATGATTTTTTAAAACTAGATAAGCTTAAACCCTCCCTAAAAAATTTTATTTCAGCATTACTTGGATAAAACCTGACAGTTGTATTCTTTTAAGTTATACACATGATTCTTTTATATACCTACGTTGAGAATGTCATTCTGACATAAATACTTTTTGGTAGCTATAGGGAAAATACTTACTATTTTGAAATAGTAGTGTTTAAGAAAATGATAGGGAATAAGACTCATTCTTGATATTGTTCTCTATCCTCTCAAATTTCTCTGGAAATGCTAACTTTAAACCCTTAATATTCCCCTACGTTTGCTTTTTCTTTTCTTCTGGAGTTAAGAGTTTGATCTGTACATCTTAGTCCTTCAGTTTCATGTTTGGTAGTTTTGATTACCAGTTTACCCTTAGTTATCTATTAGCAGTTATAAATAAAACTGTGATGCTGTTGGTCAGGGTTTCTTCTGCCTTTATGTAGGCCTGTTTTCCAAATAAGTACTCCCTTGAAAGGGCAGGGTGAGTGCAAGCTCTCTAGATGTATCTGATGAGTTGATAGACTGACTTCATTTTAGGATAGGTGGGCAAGAAGAATCCATCTTTCCCCAGACTCCACTCCGCTTTCACCTAAAATGAATTTGGACATCCTAGAGATCTTATCGCAGTTAATTCAGAGATTAACTTTTTGGTTTTAGTCTCAGGATGAATTCTGCTGCCTTATACAGAAGTATAGAGGGAATTGTGGGATAGCGACCTGCAAGTTGTTAAATTGCTAATCCTTGGTTAGTCAACTTGGTTTCTGACATACTTGCTTGTGTGCCAGCTCTACGCTTCTGTTCCAGAAAGAAGTATTTCTTTCTTGAACATTCTCAGATGAGTGTTTTAGGCCTTGCCTTCTCCTCTTATTTCCTCTCTAGGGTAATTCCATCTGCTATCTCTTTGAAAGTAAAAGTGAAGTCCCTCAGTGTCTGACTCTTTGCGACCCCATGGAGTCTAGCCAGCAAGGCTCTTCTGTCCATGGGATTTTCCAGGCAAGAATACTGGAGTCGGTTGCCATTTCCTTCTCCAGGAGATCTTCCTGACCCAGGGATTGAACCCGGTTCTCCCTCATTGTAGGCAAATGCTTTACTGTCTGAGCCACAAAGGAAGTCTGTCTATATCTCTCTCTATCGCTATCTCTTTAGTTTTGTGAAAACTCTTTAGTGTCTTTTTTTCTTTGGTTTTTAGTGATGTCATAAAACCGTTGGTTCCCTACTGTGCATCTTTGTTTTCAGTGCAGTGGGGATTTAGAAGCCAAAGAGTGGTAAACACATGGAATAAGACCATTGTCATGAACTGGAAGCGGACATTGCTTTCACTGGAAAGATGTATAAAATAAAAATGATGGTAGAGGCATACGTACACAGGTAATAGCTAGAAAATAAGAGAGCTCAGAATAAATGCTTCCATAGATATTAATACATGGAAATATGGTATTTTCAAATTTTAAACTAAAAAGGAAAGAAGAAATATTAGCTAATTTTATTAACTATCTTGTTGCTGTTTAGTCACTAACTCATGTTCAACTCTTTTGCAACCCTATGGACTGTAACCTGCCAGGCTGCTCTGTCCTTGGGATTTCCCAGGCAAGAGTACTAGACTTGGCTTGCCATTTCCTTCTCCAGAGGATCTTCCTGACCCAAGGATTGAACCCATGTCTTTTGCATTGGCAAGTGGAATCTGTACCGCTGAGCCACCAGAGGTCAAATAAATTTCAGTGCTTCTTTTTTAAGTACATTTTTTTGATTAAAAAGTATGACATTTTTAATGTTAAAATTTGAAAAAATATAAATAAATTAGTAAATAGCTAGGAATAGCATTCATTAAATATACAGTACATTTAATTTCATACTTCCAATACAATTTTAAAAATTGAGATGAAATTAAGTATATGTTTTTGTTTGTGTACCCTATATTCTGTTATTTTTATAAGATTTGTAAAATATGTTAAATAGTCTTTAAAAGCACTCTTTAGATGCCACTCAGTTTCCTATTATATGTTCATTTTTCATTTAATGAAACCCTGACAGACTTTTGGATTGATTACACTTTTTCAATATTATAAAAACATTGCAGTAAATATCTTCATAAATGTTTAAAGACATCTGAGATTATTGCTTTTGTTTACTTTCTTAGAAGGGAAGTTATTTGGCAATAAAAATGAATCAACATATTTAAGGCTTTTGATAGATATTGCAAAATTACCCTCAAAAATTTGTACACATTATTTTTTCCCATCATCCAGATAGGAGGCTGTGATTTCCCCTTTATCCACCAAACTAGAGGATGATTATGGAATCTGACCCAAAGCTCTTTAACTTACTTTTTTCAAGACCCTCATGTTAAGCAAGGGCTTAGCATCTTCCTTCAATTTAGCCTGAGGAAAGTATCTAAAACTGTGGTACCACTGACTTGAATCACCCACCACCCTCACTGTTTGCATATACTTTAGTGACTTGTAAACTGTATGTTGAGAATGTGCATGAATAGAGAGTGAGGACAAGAAAAAACAGGGAAAAAGAAAATAACAATATTGGAAGAATATTGGATATCTGAGGTTCATGACATCTACTTACCGGAATTTCTGTCAAATAATTCTTGAAAGATGTGATGCCTCCATTTGAATGTAAGATGTACAAAAATACCAGCTCTTCAGCCATCTCTTCCCCCAGGAGACCAAGTATGTGTACACTTAACGTCAATCAGGACAAGTAACCCCTCCTTACCTTTATGATTTCTGGAAGTGTTAAGGAATCTCCTAAACCCAAATGGCAACTACACTTACCACCTTGTTTCTCAGAGAGAGGTAGTACAGTTTCCAAAAGGCTACTAACCTCTGGAATCAAGTGATTTGTGACCGCAGTTTTATAAATTGTACCAGGTTTGGCCTTCAAGTGCTAAAACTAAGTCATAGTTTCTCCTAAATTAATCTTACACCAAAAGATAGCCTGTGTTTATACTGAGACCATAGAGACTTATGCAGAGATTGGTGTTGAACGTGTGCATTTGTTTCCATTTTCTAAAGCTCTTTTCTTGACGTAGGACAGTTTTCATGGATTTCATGATTCAGCTTTCTTACAAATTGTTTTTAATAGTTTTATGGAGGTGTAGCTTACATATCATAAAAATCATCCTTTAAAGTGTAAATTCAGTGATTTATAGCGTAGTTACAGAGTTGCACAATCATTGCATTATCTAATTTTAGAATTTTTTTTCATCTCTCTGAGAAACTTCATTCCTATTAACCATTAACCCCATCACCATTAATGGTCGTTTCTCACTATTCCCTCCTGCTAGCCGCTGGCAACAGTAATGTTCTTTTTGTCTCTGAGGATGTAACTGTTTTGGACATTTCACATGGATGGAACCATCCATCCTTTTGCCTTTTGGATCTGGCTACATTCATGGGGTTTTCAGGGTTCATCTGTGTTGTAACATGTGTCCGTATTTTACTAATTTTTATTTTCATGTAATATTCCATTATGTGGATACACTGCATTTTGCCAGTTGACAGACATTTGGATTGTTTCCACTATTTGGCTATTAAGAATAATCCTGCTATGCACATTCATGTACAAGTTTTATGGGGACATGTTTTAAATTCTTTTGAGTACTTACCTAGTAGTGAAATGATGAGTCATGATTCATTCTCCCATGAGTCACCCTGGCCTGCTTTTGAACATGCGCACTGAGATATTCCTTATCTTTCACTACTTTCTTAAAAAGAAAAGTCATCTCAGCTTTAGTTTCCATCAAAATAAATGTTTCTTCTTACTGGTTTGAATTTATAGAAACAATGGAGTAAATGAATGGATGCATGCTAAGTCGCTTCAGTCATGTCCAACTCTTTGCAATCCTTTGGACTGTAGCCCACCAGGCTCCTCTGTCCATGGGATTCTCCAGGCAACTGGAGTGGATTGCCATGCCCTCCTCCAGGGGATATTCCCAACCCAGGGACTGAATCCACGTCTCTTACAACTCCTGCACTGGCAGGTGGGTTCTTTACCACCAGCACCCCTGAGAAGTCCAATGAAGTAAATAATCTTAGTCAAATACTTTAAAACCCAGGAAAGCCAGCAAACATGTAGTCATTAACTGTTCGGAATTTGTTCAAAAGCAATATTATTAGCTGCTTGTGGCCAGCAGAATAGACTGACTTTGTTCTTTTCCATAATTATAAAATTCCATAATTCTGAATCCAGGTAAAGATATGTTCTTATTTCTAATTATGCCATTTGCATGGCTTTCAACATGTTCTTTCCCGTGAATGATTGCTATATATCTACTATTTATAAGAGGGTTTTCGTTCTGCATATTTGGAGAGGATACTAAAAGAGTCCTGGAATTTGTCAGATATGTTTGAAATTTTGTTCTTAAATCAGAGAATTCACTCCTTCCTTTTGCATATGGTACCCTCTCTCCTGATACATGCCTAATTTCTCTGTCTTTGTTTCTACATTCAAGATATAAAAAAAGAATGTGAGTTAAACTAATCTCCTTTACTATGGTCACACCAGGTTTGCCTATATGATTCAGTTCAATTGGTATTCCTTTTTGGAAGTTTCATAAACACAGAAGCTGTGTTTTCTCCTTACTCTCACAGCTCTATATGTCTGATATAGAAACATGCCCAGATTAACTATTTGGTAAAATTATTTTAAATCAATATGAGTTAGCAGAGTTAAAAGGAAATGTGATAAGACGCTGCCACGGCAAAACCCAGATTCAAGTGTGTGGTGGTTTAGTCATGAAGTTGTGTCCAACTCTTGCAACCTAATGGACTCTAGCCTGCCAGGGAATCTTCCTGACCCAGGGATCGAGCCTGGGTCTCCTGCATTGCAGGCATATTCTTTACTGACTGAGCTGTGTGATAAAACATAAAAAGATTATTTTTCAGAAAAGCTAAATTTGCTTTATAAGTTTTTACATGAATTTACATTGCAAAATGATTGTTTTTATGTTGTTTTTAAACTGGTTTTCCACCTTTTAAAAAATGCATAGATTTCTGATAAGGGCTTCCTCGGTGGCTCAGAGAATAAAGAATCTACCTGCAGTGCAAGAGACCCAGGCTTGATCTCTAGATCAGGAAGATCCCTGTAGAAGGGAATGGCAATCCACTCTGGTATTCTTGCCTGGAGAATTCCATGGACTTCGGACACTGGTGGGCTACAGTCCATGGTGTTGCAAACAACTGGACACGACTGAGCGACTAACAATACTACTTACTGATAAGGGTTATTATACTGTGCTCAAGTAGCTAAGGGGAAGAGTCATCCATTTTGCTCTAAACATAACTAGAGTTGATTTTGTTTAACATGGGAAGCGGAGAAATCTGTAAAAGAAAGAATAATTAGTTTCAGCTTCCTTTCACTTCTTTTTCCTGAATCTATATAACCTGTGTTGTCACTATTGTGATTTGCTTAAGTTTTACATTTCACAGTGGAAAATAAAAGAGCAGACCACGGCTTCTCTTATCTCATCCTCCCTTTGTATATCAAGATATCATTTAATGCACAATCTTTCAAGCTGTTCACAGTGGGTTGACATACTAGAAGTTGGTGTATCCCAACACTCAGGTAATCCTAATGCAGAAGGACTCATTCTTATTTCCCAGTGGAGGACTTATGAAGTTACCTTGACTCAATGAAATAGTGTGGCTATCATTTTTAAAATAAGAACTGTTAACTTTATGCTCTTTTATTTAGAACATTTCAAAATAATAATATAAATTTTTAAATTTTTCTTTCCTGCACTTTTTGTAATGTTTTGTATATACATGTAAGTCAGTTAAGGAGGTCATAATTTGAGTGCCTATCATAGTTTTTTTTTTTTTTACTTTTTAAATTGAATCTTTCCCCAAACATTTCCAAAATTCCTTTTATCTTCTTTGTTCTTCTAAAACATTTCCCTAAATCATTTTTAATTCAAAATGAAAAAAATGTTTTCTGATTTGTAAAAGGACATGTATTTATTGTGTGTGTGTGTGTGTGTGTGTGTGTGTTAGTTGCTCAGTCGTGCCTAACTCTTTGGAACCCCATGGACAGTAGCTCTCCAAGCTCCTCTGTCCATGAAATTCTTCAGGCAAGAATAGTGGAGTGGGTTGCCATTCCCTTCTCCAGGGAATCTTCCTGACCTAGGGCTCGAACCAAGTCTCCTACATTGTAGGCAGATTCTTTACCATCTGAGCTACCAGGGAAGCCCATGTATCTATTGTAAGAAAATCTAAATGTGTAAAAGAGTAAAACAATCTTCCACCACTTCACTTTATAGAGATGAGTTTCTTTAAGAGAGAGAAGCAGAGACTGTGAGTATGTCAGACAGAATAGGATCAGGTGATGCAGAAAGAGGAGAACTGGAAAATGGTGCTATCAGAAGTCCGATCACAAAGATTTTTAAACAAGGGAAGTTGAGTTGCACTAAGAGTAAGCACAGATGAAAAGTGAATTAAGAATTTTTAATTAAGTTGTCACGAAGATCCGTGAAGTACTAAGTTCAAGTTCTTAAATAAAGTTCATTAGAGGGCATGGAAAATGTCATGTACATGGTCACTTAGTAAGTGCCCATCCAGCACGATGGTAATTATGTGAGCACATTACTTCTTACAGTTGAAACCAGAATCTGGTTTTTGTTATTACTATAATAATTATTATTATTTGTTAAGTGTCATTCTTGACTGGCAAACAGTTAAAGCTTTCTTTATTTCTCCTTAGGCCTCTTATGTAAGGAGTTGAAGGGGAAATAAAACATACAGGATGAAAAGATGGCAATGTTGCCTCCCCCGGGACCTCAGAGCTTTGTCTTCTTCACAAAACAATCTCTTGCCCTCATTGAACAACGTATTGCTGAAGGAAAAGCAAAGGAACCCAAAGAAGAAAAGAAAGACGATGACGAAGAAGGGCCAAAGCCAAGCAGTGACTTGGAAGCCGGCAAACAGCTGCCCTTCATCTATGGGGACATTCCTCCGGGCATGGCGTCAGAGCCCCTGGAGGACTTGGACCCTTACTATGCAGACAAAAAAGTGAGTTTATTGTACCTGCAATGGTNAAAAGAAAGAATAATTAGTTTCAGCTTCCTTTCACTTCTTTTTCCTGAATCTATATAACCTGTGTTGTCACTATTGTGATTTGCTTAAGTTTTACATTTCACAGTGGAAAATAAAAGAGCAGACCACGGCTTCTCTTATCTCATCCTCCCTTTGTATATCAAGATATCATTTAATGCACAATCTTTCAAGCTGTTCACAGTGGGTTGACATACTAGAAGTTGGTGTATCCCAACACTCAGGTAATCCTAATGCAGAAGGACTCATTCTTATTTCCCAGTGGAGGACTTATGAAGTTACCTTGACTCAATGAAATAGTGTGGCTATCATTTTTAAAATAAGAACTGTTAACTTTATGCTCTTTTATTTAGAACATTTCAAAATAATAATATAAATTTTTAAATTTTTCTTTCCTGCACTTTTTGTAATGTTTTGTATATACATGTAAGTCAGTTAAGGAGGTCATAATTTGAGTGCCTATCATAGTTTTTTTTTTTTTTACTTTTTAAATTGAATCTTTCCCCAAACATTTGCAAAATTCCTTTTATCTTCTTTGTTCTTCTAAAACATTTCCCTAAATCATTTTTAATTCAAAATGAAAAAAATGTTTTCTGATTTGTAAAAGGACATGTATTTATTGTGTGTGTGTGTGTGTGTGTGTGTGTGTTAGTTGCTCAGTCGTGCCTAACTCTTTGGAACCCCATGGACAGTAGCTCTCCAAGCTCCTCTGTCCATGAAATTCTTCAGGCAAGAATAGTGGAGTGGGTTGCCATTCCCTTCTCCAGGGAATCTTCCTGACCTAGGGCTCGAACCAAGTCTCCTACATTGTAGGCAGATTCTTTACCATCTGAGCTACCAGGGAAGCCCATGTATCTATTGTAAGAAAATCTAAATGTGTAAAAGAGTAAAACAATCTTCCACCACTTCACTTTATAGAGATGAGTTTCTTTAAGAGAGAGAAGCAGAGACTGTGAGTATGTCAGACAGAATAGGATCAGGTGATGCAGAAAGAGGAGAACTGGAAAATGGTGCTATCAGAAGTCCGATCACAAAGATTTTTAAACAAGGGAAGTTGAGTTGCACTAAGAGTAAGCACAGATGAAAAGTGAATTAAGAATTTTTAATTAAGTTGTCACGAAGATCCGTGAAGTACTAAGTTCAAGTTCTTAAATAAAGTTCATTAGAGGGCATGGAAAATGTCATGTACATGGTCACTTAGTAAGTGCCCATCCAGCACGATGGTAATTATGTGAGCACATTACTTCTTACAGTTGAAACCAGAATCTGGTTTTTGTTATTACTATAATAATTATTATTATTTGTTAAGTGTCATTCTTGACTGGCAAACAGTTAAAGCTTTCTTTATTTCTCCTTAGGCCTCTTATGTAAGGAGTTGAAGGGGAAATAAAACATACAGGATGAAAAGATGGCAATGTTGCCTCCCCCGGGACCTCAGAGCTTTGTCTTCTTCACAAAACAATCTCTTGCCCTCATTGAACAACGTATTGCTGAAGGAAAAGCAAAGGAACCCAAAGAAGAAAAGAAAGACGATGACGAAGAAGGGCCAAAGCCAAGCAGTGACTTGGAAGCCGGCAAACAGCTGCCCTTCATCTATGGGGACATTCCTCCGGGCATGGCATCAGAGCCCCTGGAGGACTTGGACCCTTACTATGCAGACAAAAAAGTGAGTTTATTGTACCTGCAATGGTGCGGTCTCTCTTTACCTCTTTTGTGTAAACAGATACTGAGATTAAGAGGAATTTAGTTAAAAACTATATCATGAAAACATGTTTAGTTAAAAATGCATATGTAGGATATTTCAGAATATGTACTTTTTCTAATTTTTCATCAAAACTGGTTCTGTCACTGGCAGAATTTGATTTTTGATTTGATATTTTGATTTTTTTTAATAGTGTTCAGTATCATGTTCTGCCCTTTAGACATGACATAAGTGCATCCTCATAGAAACAAAATAACTGTCAATGTGAGAAGTAAGACCTGGGTATACATCCAGAATGCATTTGCATGGAGATGTCAGTTGAAAGTGTGGGAATATATAAAATCACTTATCTAATTATAGGGTTTCAAGAGCCACTCATTTAGGGGGTTGGAGAGAAAGGAGAATCTGAGATGGTCGGAGAGGTAAGACATAAATCAGAAAATTTTCCACTATTCAAAAAAAAAAAAAAAAAAAAAGAAAGAGAATATCTCATAAAATTACTCAGGAAGCTGAGGCTAGATAAAGACTATTGGAATGAACAAGGAGGATGAGTTGATAACTTTTTTGCAAGCAGTTTATGTTGATGGAAGTCAAAGCAAGAGAGTGGTAACTCTACTCAAAACTCTGTAATGGCCTATATGGGAAAAGAATCTTAAAAAAAAGAGAGAGGATGTATGTATAACTGATTCACTTTGCTGTATGCCTGAAACTAACACAACATTGTAATTAACTACGTTCATTTTTTTAAAAAAAGGCAAGATAGTGGTAGACAGCAAGTGAAAAGAGGAAATAAGAAATTTAAGAAGTTTCCATCAGAAAGATGATCACTTAAGGCAACAGGAAAATTGAAAACTTAAAAAAAAAAAAAATAATGAAACGTTGCAGTTACGGTTTTTTTAGTATTTATTTTGGCCGTGCTAGGCCTTCCTTGCTGTGCACAGGCTTTCTCTCGTGGCGAGCGAGGGCTAGTCTATAGCTATAGTGCGTGGGCTTCTTCTTGCAGTGGCTTCTCTTGTTGAGGAGCATGGGCTGCAGTAGTTGCGGCCCACAGGCTTAGTTGCCCCATGGCATGTCGAATCTTCCAGACCAGGTATCAGATGCATGTCGCCTTGCATTGGAAGGCATATTCTCAACCACTGGACCACCAGGGAAGTCCCTTGAAAACCTTTTTTACATAGGGTATAAATAGCATGTTTAAAAGTGGAAAAAAATTATTCCCAGAGAGGAAAATACAGAGGGTTGAGTAAAGTAGTTAGTTGCTGATGTTGACAGACAAGGGATAAACCATAAGTCGGCTTGAATTTGCATTAGAAAACTGCAGAAAAGTGGAGAGAAGTCTTACTGTGTGAGCCTTGTAGGGCAAATAGGATGAATTTAAGATATGTTGAAGTAAATGTAGGCACATCTGAGGAAATGCATGTTAAATACTGTCAATATTTTCCATACTACAGGAGTGGAAGTTGTCCTTTGAGAGTCAGTCTTGGGAACAAGGAAATGGGAGAGTTTGAAACAACTTCTATAAAGATAATTCTACCAAGAAAATGAGAAGGAGGTTACGGTCATTTTTGAGACAGTAGCAGATACAAGCAGATTAAATTTGACAAAGAAGAGACAATACAGGATANTACTACAGGAGTGGAAGTTGTCCTTTGAGAGTCAGTCTTGGGAACAAGGAAATGGGAGAGTTTGAAACAACTTCTATAAAGATAATTCTACCAAGAAAATGAGAAGGAGGTTACGGTCATTTTTGAGACAGTAGCAGATACAAGCAGATTAAATTTGACAAAGAAGAGACAATACAGGATAAAAGCGGCAGGTTCCCTAAACTTTCTCCCAACAATGCTTTGCTACACAGTACCTGCAGACTTACCGTCAAGAGGTCAAGAAAGGCAGGATAAAGTCCATTTAAAAGTTATTTTGACTTAAGATATAAATAAAAGGGCACATTTCTTGATAAGATAGCTAGCAGACAAAATAAGGAAGAGTGAAATGTCTTGTGAAACAGAAAATGTGATGAACTTAATCTTGATGGTATAAACACATCTACCTTAGGGAGAGTTGCTATGAGTAACAATGTGTAATTTTTTGCCTCATATTAAAATCAGCATGTCAACAGACTGACAGCATGTCGAGTAAGCAGAATACCTGAGAAGCCTTTGAGATAATACCCAGCATTCTTATTCACCCATCAGTACTCTGACACAGAAGAAAAGAAAGCTCACATGGTTTCAGGGTCTCTGTGACAGGCACTGGATTTTTCATACAAATTAGCAACATATTCACCACAACCTGGAGAGATAGGAATTAATAAAGGATCCGAGGAAATTAATTAACTCACAAAATGTTATATAAACACTCGTAAATTCTGTCCTAGATTTTTTAGTTCAAGTTGATTTGAGTCCCTACTGAGATGTTGTCCGGCATCTCTTAGTTTAGTTTTGTTTTTGTTGTATAGCAACTACTGTGCTCACAACTTTACAAAAATGAATGAAACAATGAGTGGGTAAATAATGAAATAGGCAAAATTAAAAATACTTTCTCATTTTACTTATTGATATTACTTCATCCTGTAAAATGTCTGGCTCCTGCATTTCCCATTTCCAGAGGGGGCCTGGATGTAATTTAACCAGCCTCCCTTAAGGAGGAAAAAATCTTTCTGGAGTAAATCCCAGTTCAGAGACATAAACTAATATTGGCTTAAAGTGACTTGGGAGGTAAGAAGAAAATGTTTGCATTTGGAGGATGAAAAATGGAATCATTTTAGCTCTGGGATAGACTAATGTAATAGAGAATATTTGGGGTGGGACTCCCATTCCTCGCTTTAGCCCCAGCTCCTTTCAGATGTGACACCAACCATGTTAAAAGCCCAACGCACATCTGCATCAGAATATAATACTTAGGTAGAGCTAAGTCAGACTAAGTAATCTATTTTTCGTGCCCCTTTCTTAACAGAGAAGTAGTCTGTTTATCTGGGATTATTGAGTCTTCCTGTTTTTATTTTTTTGGTTTGGAGCTTTAAATGATCATCTTTCTGTGCTGTGTCCTAGCTCCTCAATCATTCTTGGTTAAAATAGTTTGGACTTCCCCTTGCAACTTCAGGGCTGACATTCATGTGGATTGAGTCTTTAATGTTTCAAGTTATTCACACTAACAGACAAGAACTTTATATCTGCTACACTATAATCATTGCTTGGATTAATCTTAATGACTCCTAATTTGACTTAGGATCAGATTTTAACTTATGCTTGAGTGTAATGATCAATGCTTTGTTAAAAAAAAAAAAGGAACATTTAATAAATTAATGTAGAGGTATGTAGCGGTTAGGGCTTCGTTTTCATATATGATGAAGATAAAGTGGCTTGCCAGGTGGCCCTAGTGGTAAAGAACTCACCTGCCAATACAGGAGACATAAGAGATGAAGGTTTGATTCCTGGAGTGGGGAGATTCCCTGGAGGAGGGCATGGAAATCTACTCCTGTACTCTTGCCTGGAGAATCCCATGGACAGAGGAGCCTGGTGAGCTGCAGTATATAGGGTCACACAGAGTCAGACACAACTGAAGTGACTTAGCATGCATACATGTTCCCAACATTTACCAAGAATTTACAATGTACCAGAACTTAAAAGCTTCACAGACACTGAGTGCTAGCTCTCAAGTTGTGAAATGGTAGATCAAGTATTTAGAATACTATCTGTCCAACTCCAAAGCTTATACTCGTAAGTTCATAATTCTCTAATTTTATGTTCAATAAATTATTAAATCAGTGAGCCATATTAAAATAATTTATTCAGACATTGACATCTGTGCATTTTTTAGCAGGAATTTAGAGTTTTCTAGAGATACTCATTCTGCTACTCAAAATTTCATATCTGTTTTCCCATCTGTAATTAACTAGTGGCTATGTATAAACCCAGACAATCCTGAAGAAGTTTTTAATGTAAATGAAAATTGGGAATTTGACTTTAAAAATAGTAAGCAAAGTCTTTTTTTTTTTTTTAATTTCAAGTACAAGTTAACTTGATCTTGCCAAGTCGAGGCAGTAATAGTTTCGTGTTAGCTCAGATGACTTCTGTTTCATGAAGCCTCCCTGATTATTCCAATAAACATAAGACCCTGCTCCCTCTTCACTCTCACGCTCTGCCATTTGCATTTCTCTGTATGATACCTGTCATGTCATGCCTTGTATTAGAGTTGTGCTGTCTGCTTAGTCACTCAGTCGTGTCTGACTCTTTGTGACCCCATGGACTGTAGCCTGCCAGACTTCTCTGTCCATGGGGATTCTTTAGGCAAGAATACTGGAGGGGTTGCCATGCCCTCCTCCAGGGAATCTTCCCAACCTAGGGATCGAACTCAGGTCTCCCGTGTTGCAAGTGGATTCTTTACTTTCTGAGCCACCAAGGAAGCCCTGTATTAGAGTTACTGTGCTTTTAATCACTTTTCTCTATAAACCTCTTGAATGCAAAATTCATGCCTTACTTATGTTCAAATTCATTTCAGTTGCTCCCAGGTGGCACTAGTGGTAAAAAAAAAAAAAAAAAAAAAGCTTGTCTATCAATACAGGAGAGACTTAAGAGATACTGGTTTGATCCCTGGGTCAGGAAGATCCCCTGGAGGAGAGCATGGCAACCCACTTGAGTATTCTTGCTTGGAAAATCCCATGGAGAGAGAAACCTGGCAGGCTACAACCTAAGGGCTGCAAAGAGTTGACAAAAGTGAAGCAACTTAGCACACACTCACGTTCACTAGACAACTGTAGAAAATATTAGATGAATGAATTTAAAGAGCACAGTGTATTAAGATTTAAGAAAGCAATAATTGTACTCAAACATGAGGTATTAATTTTAAAACTAATTTTCAATATAAAAGTGAACTTTGTTCATTTATGTTTTAACGTAACTGGTATAGGAAAAGAAACCAAGGTATAAAAAGTTAACCTAAGATAGTTCTCGTTTGTTTTCTCAGGAACACTGCCACATACAAAAGCAAGATTACCCAAAGTTATATCTCTAAAATTTGGTGGAAAATATTTATTATATATGTTTACCACTCATAAACATATGTAAAATTCAGAATCAACATCAAAAAGATCAAAAATCAGTATCTTCTGTTAATAGATAGCACAAGGAATTTGCTTGCCAGCCACAGATAAGTAAGAGCAGGCTTTGAACTTTCTGGTTTCCAAGCCAATTCCTTAGGTTGTCTTAATGTTTTCTTGTTATTGCTGTTTATTTGTTTGGCTTTCAAATTTTTCAACTAAATACCAGAGCCATGGAGAATGTAACTCATTATTCAGTGGTTACATATTTTTTAAATGGTTCTATTTACATTTCAAAAAATTACCACGAATAGTAGCAAATTCTTTAATTCATGTTCTTTTATTTTAGCTGTTATTAGTATTATATGTAAAACAGGAAAATCAAATTGAGTAATAGGATTCTTTCAACTCTAATGTTCCTTAAATTCATGAAAATATTTTGAAAACTCATATTTTAGAACATTTGCTACTAATCCTGACAATAGCCAGGAAGTATTACAATTCTCAAAGCAACATGATAAAAATCAGAGATAGCTGGTTGCTATTTGGTTTGCATAAAATGCAATGTAATGATACAAGGAAGTTGTATTTAAAATAATTCCAGTGGCCACAAGTTATTGTTACTGATTTGAATGTTAAGGGCTATGAACAAGAGAACACTGCATTTTGAAAGCTGTACATAATACATACCCATAAATGGCTCACTTCTTACTTTACTGAAGAAATGGACTATGGACTTGGAGTTCATTGGCTAACATGACGTGAATATCTCCATCAATGGCTTTGGAACCACACTGCTTGAGTCTGATGGCAGAGTTTCTTTAATATGACTCTACCACATGCAGAGGTAAACTGCAGATATTAATGTACTAGACTGAAATTTTGGAATTTCAATTCACACTGTTTTCTTTTTGCTCTTGCAGACTTTCATAGTGTTGAACAAAGGGAAAGCAATCTTCCGTTTCAATGCCACACCTGCTTTGTACATGCTGTCTCCTTTCAGTCCTCTCAGAAGAATGTCTATTAAGATTTTAGTACATGCATATCCTTTTTAAAATGCTTACTTGCATGGGTTCTTTAAAATGTAGTTTTTGGCTATTTTATTTAAATACAGAGTCTTGTTTCTTTTCTGCCTGAAAAGACTCAGGTTTATCAATCTCAATATAA
Source organism: Neotragus moschatus (assembly GCA_006410615.1). Taxonomy (NCBI): domain Eukaryota; kingdom Metazoa; phylum Chordata; class Mammalia; order Artiodactyla; family Bovidae; genus Neotragus; species Neotragus moschatus. Next base: position 645,781 of record SJYA01000315.1, on the reverse strand, counting down.
TTTGGTGTAGATCTCTGAATAGACTGGGAGTATGGCAGTTTTGGGCTTCCCACGTGGTGCTAGTGGTAAAGAACTCACCAGCTAATGCAAGAGACATAAGAGAGGCAGGTTTGATCCCTGGGTCAGGGAGATCCCCTGGGGGAGGGCATGGCAATCCACTCCAATATTCTTGCCTGGAGAACCCCATGGACAGAGGAGCCTGCTGAGCTACAGTCCATAGGTTTGCAGAGTTGGACATGACTGAAGTGACTTGGCATGCACGCGTGCATTCATTATATCATCATCATCATGGCAATTTTAGTATTTTAGGATCAATTGCTTTTATCCATTACTCTTTTGTTCAGAGAGGTTTTTTTTTTTTTTTTTTAAAGTCTATAGACTCTTTTAGAATTATTTTCTAAGGAAAAATTGTCAGCATTTCAACAAATGTCGTTATCAGATATTCAAAGTGACCATGTGTTGTTTGATCATATTCCTTGATTCTAAGCTACCGCATTCAGCGTGCTTATCATGTGCACTATTCTGACGAACTGCATATTTATGACCATGAGTAATCCTCCGGACTGGACCAAGAATGTAGAGTAAGTGGGTATAAGTACATTTTAATATAGTCTTAGTCTGGTTGTTGTTATCCTTCCTTTCTCATACCAGGAAGTTATTGCACGTATAAAAATTGTGGTGATTATCTTCCCATGGTTTATAGTTATTTTACTTTACTTTCAATTAGTTTTTTTCTCCTTTACAGTATTAACCTGCTAACATTGCAAAAGAATAATACATGTTACAGTCTTTTCTAGAAAAAAAGATCTTACCAGATACCCTGCCTGTTCTTAGACCTGTCATGTATCTCTTGTCCTTGGATATATTTCAGATAGGAACAATACAGGAATTTTCTAGGCAGATCTCATACCTGTGTTCTTAGTAAATTTATACTTCTACTTTCTGGGAGTGTTTCTGACATATACATTTCAAGATTTTCTGGAAAGATCTTAATTGTAATTTATTCTGATAGTTAGAATGGGCCCCTTAATCATCAGCCATACTCTAATCAGTGTCTTCCTTTGGTTGATCTGAGAAAAATAATTATAAAGGCTTACCTGGTACCATATTCTTTTCACAATGGATTAATATCACAATGGACTCTTTTACCTAGGTACACTTTTACTGGAATATATACTTTTGAGTCACTTGTGAAAATCCTTGCAAGAGGATTCTGTGTAGGAGAATTCACTTTTCTTCGTGACCCATGGAACTGGCTTGATTTCATAGTCATTGTCTTTGCGTAAGTATTTATTTTTGAAACTCCAAACTCATGAAAATCTCAGGCAACACGGTATCCCAGTGAGAAGGAACTTTGGGATCAGACTTTTCCTGCATATAATAGTTTGATTTAAAAGATACTGCATGGAAACTAGTCATCAAAAAATGGTAATAATTTTTCAGAAAGAGCATTTCCCACTCAAACGTGTATATATGATATCATTATAATAGAGGATCTTCCTCTGTGCTCAGCATGTGGATGGATAGCATATGTGGTGCCAGTAAGAGTCACACTTTTCCCAAGTTCCTATTAAATATCTGGTAAAACCGATAAGAGAAACAGAGAAAACTCAGGCATTTATTTTTAGCATGGTGCTCTTTCTATTAATGTATATCATTCAAGAACTAATAAAATATAGAAGCAAATCTTTTCATAAGGACTGTCAGTGCATACTAAACCTAACATTAATGCATTGTGTATATATTACATAGGCATCCACAGTTTATTTTCATGGGAAAAATATCACATTAAGATATAATTTTAGCTTCTTTATATTGCTGCTCATTTCCTAAATATA
>SJYA01000315.1:628943-641443 GCA_006410615.1 Neotragus moschatus | reverse complement strand
TGGGGTTAAACCAGGGCTGACTTTGGTCTTTGGAAGGAAAAAAACAATAAAAACTTAATCTTAACATAATTTTAATTAAATGTGATCTCATGTCTTTCATAATTGTTATGAAATGTCAGCCTTTGAGTTTAATCAATTGCATGAGTCTTAGAGGATGAAGATGGCCATTTGGTTCACATCTCAACTTGAAATTTTTCCTCCTGTTTAACAGTTTATTTTCCATTTTGCTTATCCAGGAATAAAAATTTCAATGTCTTTTACTGCTTTTCTTAGAGTGAAGAAAAGAGATATAAAAATATTAGCATGGGGAGGATTGCATGACACAATGCTTTTTTCTTTCCTCAACAAACCATTTCTTTACTGAAAACTGTTGTCACTGTATCCTGTTTTGCTCATTATAAAGAGATGGTTTGTCTGACAGACATTTACTGAACTGACACAAGGTATTTTTTTCAAGTGAGTGTGGCTGTGATTCGAGCAACCAAATTATTACTTGACTGTTTATTCTCTGGAAATACTTTAAAGTTTTTAGTCATTTGCTGCAATATATAGAAACAAAACATATAAAACCGCAGATCCCTCCTTTTGAGCTGGTAGACTTTTTTTGAACTAGGTTATTTAAGATCATTGATTTGATAAAGTGCATGCATTTCTCGGAAAGCTTGTATTTTGCTTTTGTTTTTCGTTTATAAACTTTATTTCATTTTGAACACCTTTTCTTCTCTGTATTCAGGCCTGAAGACCATCGTGGGGGCCCTGATCCAGTCTGTGAAAAAGCTCTCAGATGTCATGATCCTGACTGTGTTCTGTCTCAGCGTGTTTGCCCTGATTGGGCTGCAGCTCTTCATGGGCAACCTGAAGCATAAATGTGTGCAGACTTCACTTGCAAATAATGAAACAATAGAAAACATATTGAATACCCTCGATGAAGAAGAATATGCAAGTAAGAACACCTCTGTAGTTGCTAATAGGTTGAAGTAAGGCCAAGAGCATTGTTTTCTTTTGACAATGAAATGTTGCTTTCATTTTAATTATTTCAAAACCACTCAAGTATACAGAAAGTTGCATCACTGTGAATTTTTATCAAGTTGTATTTTCATAAATTTCCCTGGATCTAAGCTTTCTAACAGTTCTAATATTGAGAACTTGAGATAGTTCCACAATTCTCAATTTCTATAAGATAAAAAAGAATAAATTTGGCTGTAGAGAAATAAATTTAGCTATAAATTAATGATATTGACCGTTAGATTTCATCATGAACTAGTATTTATATACTATAGTTTTATTATATAGTTTATGCTTACATTTTGAATAGTATGATTTATTATATAATAATACAATTATGTTTTTATACTTGTATTATTCTTATAACATTATTAATCATGGTACAGTGTCAGTTATCACATATTAAAATATTTGTCTCAATATATTTCTAAAGATTTATATAAGCAGAGGAATTTATTCAGCTTTATCCTATTATATTAAGTTCTGTCCTCATAACCAATGATATGTTTCACAGAGCTTTCTAATGGCTCCCCTCAATCTAGCTAATAGACCATTGAAGTTTAATTCCTCAGAACTTGTTCTGTAGGTATCATTTCAGATGATATGTATACATAGTCTCAGAAGTCTACTTAATTCACAAATATATTTTTTACTATCTTACAGAAAGCATACATTGCATGTTTCCTAACAGTTATCTCCTACCACAGTTTCTTTCACCAAAGCTGATTAGTGTGAGTGATAATGAGGTCTGACAAGATTGTACTTTCTGTCCAACACCTGTCTGTATGATGTTACCCAAAGAACCCATGAAAGTTAATAGATAATTGAATCCAGAGGTAAAATGGATATATAAGTGCCTTAGACAGAAGGGGATCAGGGAGTAAAGGTCAGGAGTTAATTCTCCTTAAATAATAAAGAGTCATAGGCATCTTTTTTTTTTAACTCAGTGTGTTTTTCCTACTCACTGAGAAATATAAATGCAAATAAAATCTAGCTAATATAGGAAAAACCTGTAAGTAAAGAAAACTAAAAAAAGGAACCTAAAACAAGAAAACTGAAGATTTTCAAAGTAGAATTTTAATGTATTTGTTTTACTAACAGTATTTGATAAGGAATTTAGCAAATTTTCCTTTCCTTTTTTAATTTATTTTTTTAGCTTCTGATTTTATTAATATGATCCTAAATTTTATATATTTCCCAAAGACTTTATTTCTAATTTATATGCCATAAAAATGTATATATCTTACAGGTAATTGCTGACATTTATATTCTGTTTTATGAATTGGTTTACAGCACTTACTTAAACTTGACTTTTTGTACTGGGATCACTATGTCCTTTTTTCAGAATCTTGGTCTCATTCCTGAGTTCATGATTTGAGTGATTTTTAAAACATTTTAGAATTGCTATAAGCAATTTTTTTTTTGAAAGGAGCAGTCAAAGCTCTTAGATTTTGCAGTGTGCCCTCATGTTGCGTTTACATGTGAGTGAATGACAGCTTAGCTAAGAGTGGAATTTTATACCACCATCTTCTCCTTCAATTCTGTACATTATTCTTGGTTTTCCTCTGAAATATACTTTCACAGCAGAGATTACTGTGTTAAATCTGAGTTTGATGTCCCACTTGTTTTTTGTGTCATAGAAGCCTGGTCTAACTTCAATATTTATTCAAGCATTGATTTATCGTATCTGTTTATTGAGTGCTTCCTTGAGCTAAGCATTGTGCAAGTTTCTGGAGCTGCAGCAATGAGTACGGTAACCTCAGACTCAGCATCCACAGAGCTTATTCTCTTGGGGGAATAAAAGAATAAAAGGAGGGGAACAGACAAATAACAATATTATACATTATAATAAATGCTATGCAAAGAAAGTAAATCTCAGGGGCTGAGATACTAACTAAATGAGAAGCCTTCTCTGAGGAGGTAGCATTTAAACAGAGATATGAAGGAGAAGAAGAAGTTATAACACAGTGTAAGTGTATATGAAGGCTGTTCCTTGAGTTAGAAGGAAGAGCTTGTGGGAAAGCCCTAAGACTAGAAAGAGTATGTATTTAAAGAATGGGAAAGAAAAAAGAATGGGAAAACAGCAGTGTGGTTAGACTTTAGCAAAAGAGAGGCAGAATGGCAACAGAGAAAGTAAAGGAAAAAGGCAGGGGTCATTTCATGCAGGATATTTTAGCCCAAGGAAAGGAGTTTTTATTTTATTTTAAATGCAGTGATTTTAATCACTTTTGCCATATGGAGAGCTCACTGAGCAAGAATGGATGGTAGACTAAAAATTTGAAGACCATTAGGATGTTGTTTCTGTCATTCAAACAGGAAAAGATTGTGACTTCATCTTGAGAGAAGTCAGAAAATGAAAAAGGTGTGTTCAAGATGACCTGTATAACTCATGGATGGATTAAAGAGGAGAGGAGGGCTTGGGGATCTCATCTAGGTTTCTGGCCGCAGCAACTGGATAGGTGGCAGTGGGAAATGAGGGAAAAGTGGGCAGGTTTATAGGAGACAGTCACTATTACCCAGTTAAATTTGAGAAGTCACTGGGACATCCAAATGGAGATAGAAAGTAGACAACTGGAGATTTAAGCATAGAGACCAGAGGAACTGCCTAGTTTGGAGATAGATATACTTTGAAGTATTCATCAAAAGGAAAAGATATGTACACATCTACCCACATCCTTCTGAAAAACTCGGATGTTTATGAGTAGGTAGAGAATGGGCAATCTGGTTTTTAAAACAAGTTTGTTGGTTAGAAGCTGCTCAGCTCCACAACCCTAATGTCTGGAAGGCAGATAGAGAGGAGTACCACAGAGAAGACTTAGAGAAAGAGTGTAAAGCAAGAAGCAAAGATATAAGTAAGGATGCCAAGAGAAGAAAGTAGATTGAGAAAAAGGGAATGCTTGTGTTGAATGATGCTGCAAGATCAAGGATTAAGGTTAAGGTCAAGGATGATGAGAATGAAGAAATGTACATTAGCTTACACAACATGGAAATCATTAGTCACTTTCATGCAGAAATTTTAGTGGAGTGGTAGCAGTACAGGGTTGGACTAAGGTGGTGACAGGGGTGAATAAGATATCAGAAAGAAGAGAAGACAGTATGTGTAGACAGTTCTTCCAAGACATTTGTCTATAAGGGAACCAGAATAACAGGGACCGTGGCTGGCATTTTTTAAAGGTGGATTTTGATAGAGATACTTTTCTAGTGCTAAAAAGGAATAAGTAGTAAATTATGGATTAATAATTCAGGAGAGTAGGGAGAGGCAAGTCCTTGAGAAAGTGGAAGAGCAAAGGGGAGAGACATCTCGACCTTTGAAGCAGGAGGAAAGATGGAGGAGCAGGCTGCAGTGTTCATCAGAGGAGGATTAAGTCAAGCCCAGGGTTTTTATTTCCGCAGAAAAGTGTGAGATGTATCACTGGCTGGGAGTAACAGAAGAGGAATTCTTCTGTTCGTATTACATTCTCCTATTACATGTTAACCTTAAATTCTCTTGAGGCTAATTACCTTAATACTTTACTGTTTACTTGTTTAGGAATTATTTTCAAGTGTTCCACCAGGCCAGCGTGAGCTTTCCCATTGCTTTCCCTTTCATCATTCATGCGCTGAATTGAATAGTTAGCCCTGCAGCATGCCTATACAGGCAGCTGTAGAGCCCACTTTTATAAGCAACTCCTCTGTGATTGGCCAGTATGAATCAATATTACCTAAAAAGATGACTCTAAAGTAACCTTTTCATAATAAAAAATCTCAGAGATTTATGGATAAAAAGTTACATGATAAACTCCTCCATCCTCATTCTGCCCTGCCCACCCTCCTGAGGCACAAAATTTTTTTTTTTTTTTAAGCACAGTGTGAGAATTTTCTCCCCAAACTAAGAGGCTTTATTGCTTTGTGTCTTCTAAGATTTGTGTCTTCTGCATAATGCCAAACGGTGATGTGTAAGTCGGTCAGTCTTACCTGAAGTTATTTTATAAGAGCTGCTGCTCTTTGAGTATTTATATAGAAAGTGTGGGGGCACTGTGTTAAGTGTTTTACATGCAATATCATATTAGTACTAGTCAACAGCTCTTTAAAGTAGGTGTTCCTATCCACATTCTACAAATGCAGTAGCTAAATCATAAAGTGGTAAAACAATTCACTTACATATGAAAGGGTGGAAGCAATATTCAAATTTAAGTATATCTGGCTTCAGAGTCTTTGTTCTACTGTTACTCCAGAGGCTGCTAAAAATGATCTCTTAATATTTTTTTGACTTGAGCCAAATAGGAAGTTGAGCTCCTATTAAAAATTTTTTTTGTCCTTTCTACCTTTACTTTTGGATCAGCCCTCTGTATTAAGAATAAGTTGTTACAGTGAATAAAGGAAGAGTTATGAGTTTCTTTACACCTGAAAATGGGCACCGAGGGTGCCATGAGAGGGAAAAATGTGCATTTATTTCAGTTCCATGTCCTCAACATTCCAGAACTTAGGAAGTCATAAGTAGATATTGGTTAGTGAGTAAACAATGAGAGAATTTCAGAAAATATATTTCCTTCGCTTGTGGTTTGGCCTTTCTGGTTCTTCCTCTTTGGGAATCCTTGGGGCTCTTTTCCTTCTCTTCTCCCTCCGTCCCCTCCCCTCCCTTACTCCGCTTCCTCTCTGGGTTCACTCACCAGATCCACTTGGCCTGACTGTAGTTGAACCTTTCACTAACCTTAAGACTTTCACTAATACCTTAAGTGTATCCATCCACTTACTTACTTGACAAATATAATTAAATACCTAGTAATCATTTCAAACAGAGTATAGCTAAAACAGAGATCCTGGTTTTCCTTCAGGCCATTTCTTTGCCTCAATCTTCCTTATCCCAGGTAATGGGCACCACTCTGACCAGTTGACACGTCCCCGTGTCCCCTCTCTTCCACATATCCCACACACATGCCATCAGCACATCCTGTCACCTTTATTCTACCCCCTTCTCTCCATATCCATGACCACTCTCTGGAGCCCTGTCACCTCTCACTGTAGTCTCTTAGCTTGTATCCCTGCCTCCACACTTGCCCTCCTATTGTCCAGAGTCCACAAAGCAGCCACAGCAACGTTGTCTTGAATGTCTACTTCCTACTTCTATTACTTCCTATCATACTTAAAATCCAAGCTCCTTTCCATGTCATGCAAAGCCTTGCCACCTGGCCCCTGCCTATCTCTGCCACCACAATACCCCCCACTCACTACACTGTAACTGGGCTGGCCATTTTGCTGTTTTGTCCCATATACCAGTTTCATTTCTACCTTAGGGTTTTATTCTGCTCTTTACCCTGTCAGGATGTCTCTTCATCAGGATCTTTGAGTAGCTGGCTTCTCTCTAGCATTTAGGTCCCAGTTTAAAAGTCATCTCTTTAGAAGAGACTTCCCTGGCCACATTTTGTCACACTTTCTTAATTTATTTTTTTAGGGCATCTTCCCCTATGTGAAAGTCCCTTGTATATTTATTTATATACTTGTTAAGTGTTCTTCTCCATCCCTTGCCTCCACCCTTACCTGAGCATAAAGCTTCATAAAACTGATGATCTTATGTATATTGTTTGTCATTGTATTCTCTGCCTGGCCCATAATAGGTTATCAAGATTTTTTGAGTGAGAATTTATAAGAATGCAATAAATAAATGAGTGCCTATCGCCGGGCCTGAATGTATTTGTAAATATATCTGTTTTAGTTAACTTACCTGCTCAGCCACTCTGAAAGCTTACACTCCATAATGTGATGTTGTCCAATTTCTTCCGAAACAGAATATTTTTATTACTTGGAGGGATCCAAAGATGCTCTCCTTTGTGGTTTCAGCACCGATTCAGGGTATGTAATATTTATTTCATTTTTAGTCTAAAGACTGAAAAAAAAAGAAAAAGCAAGCTCAATCAGTTTGCTAAGAACGACCTTTGATTCTATGTTATTTTCTTATATTTCATGATATTATTTGACTCATTCTGTCCCACAGTGAGTCCAAACTTTAAAACGATCATGGATAATGTGTACTTTTGAAAGCAAGACGTAGGTATGCTTGAATTAAAACAAGATACCAGCCATATATATCTTAAGGAAGTAGAAAAAAAATTACTTCCAAAAAACCCAACCAAAAGTTGTTTGGATAGTTTCTAGCCTTTCTTGTTTTCAGAAAGAAGAGTGATAGAATCAACTTTTCTTTCCATCCCTAAATTCTACTCATTCTCCCATCGAGTACAGTTCATAGGTGACAGAATGCAGTGACCGTTTGGCTACTCTTAACTAAAGGGTCCCATGGACTTGGGTAAAGCTATTTTAAGGTATCATATTTATGAAGTACCTGCTATTTCTCCCACACACCAACTTTATTTCTGCTGTAGGTCCTTTGTTCTTGCACTCTCCCTGCCCAGAGATCCCTTGACCAGACTCTGTGCACACAGAGAACATAAATATAAACAAGATAAAGTTGCTGCTCCCAAAGATACATCAAAACACCTTTTATCTGTCATTGTGAATACCAATCTACTAACTTTAAAAAGACAAAAAGTCTAATTATAAATCTCCATGAACTGATACAATTGCTATCTGTTGACTGTTGTTGATTCTAGTTGACCTCAAGAATAATTTGGGGTAACAGTTTTATTAGAGACCTGTATATTAATACCAATCTTTGTGAATATAAGAATTTTTATATGATATCTAGTGAAAGTTTTCAAGTTTTGATGATTGTTGATGATGATACTAATAGCAGCTACCATTTATCAAATGTTTTTTATGTACAAGAAGTAGGTTAGGTAATTTGCATACATTATCTTTTTTAAACTTACAAATAATCTTAATCTATGGAAGTACATAGTATTATCTTGTCTCATGGAAAGAAGAAATTGGGCCTTGCAGAATTTAAGTAATTTGACAAAGTTAGCAACTAGTAAAAAGTAGGGACGGGGTTGAAACCCACTTTTTTCTGACTTCAAAAAGTGTATTCTTAATCATTATTCAATATTGTTCCCCCTAAAAGGGAAATCTTGAGTTTTTGACTTCTCTGTAATACTCTTATCTTGTATTCTGAAGGTCCTCTGACTTGTGATATTCTTTTTCACATGTAGTCAGTGTCCAGAAGGGTACACCTGTAAGAAGATTGGCAGAAATCCTGACTATGGCTACACGAGCTTCGATACTTTCAGTTGGGCCTTCTTAGCCTTGTTTCGGCTAATGACCCAGGATTACTGGGAAAACCTTTACCAACAGGTGAGTGCCAAGAGAAATGTTCATTGTATTCATTGCACAAAAAAACTGATGTATGTCCTAACCAGCTTTATGTATGAGATATTTTATTCAATGTAGAATGGAGAAAACTCTATTGTATTAGTACTGTGTGTTCTATTTCAAGTACTATTAGAATGGATCGTTCTTAAATCATAAAGTATTTTCTTATCTTTTCTAGGCTTTTTGATCTCCAGATCTCTTTCCCTCTTTGTGAATGTAGCACCCCATGGGGTCCTAGGTGAATAGCAGGAAATATCCTATAACATTTTCTCATAGCACTGCTATACACTCTGTGCTTTCCACAAATGCCTCCAAGCTTCAGTTCAGTTCAGTTCAGTTGCTCAGTCGAGTCCGACTCTTTGCGACTCCATGAATTGCAGCACGCCAGGCCTCCCTGTCCATCACCAACTCCCAGAGTTCACTCAGACTCACGTCCCTTGAGTCAGTAATGCCATCCAGCCATCTCATCCTCTTTCATCCCCTTCTCCTCCTGCCCCCAATCCCTCCCAGCATCAGAGACTTTTCCAATGAGTCAACTCTTCGCATGAGATGGCCAAAGTACTGGAGTTTCAGCTTCAGCATCATTCCCTCCAAAGAAATCCCAGGGCTAGTCTCCTTCAGAATGGACAGGTTGGATCTCCTTGCAGTCCAAGGAACTCTCAAGAGTCTTCTCCAACACCACAGTTCAAAACCATCAATTCTTCAGCACTCAGCTTTCTTCACAGCTTGCTGCTGCTGTGGCTAAGTTGCTTCAGTCGTGTCTAACTCTGTGCGATCCCATAGACAGCAGCCCACCAGGCTCCCCTGTCCCTGGGATTCTCCAGGCAAGAGCACTGGAGTGGGTTGCCATTTCCTTCTCCAGTGTACGAAAGTGGAAAGTGAAAGTAAAGTCGCTCAGTCATGTCCAACTCTTAGCGACCCCATGGACTACAGCCCACCAGGGCCCTCCGCCCATGGGATTTTCCAGGCAAGAGTACCAGAGTGGGTTGCCATTGCCTTCTCTGTCTTCACAGCTTTCACTGCTCTAAATACCAGGCTTTCCTGGCCTCACCATGCTTTGTTTTTTAACTACCTTGGACACTTGTTCTGGACTCAGTAGTATCTCCTCCAAATTCATACCTTGAAGTCCTAACTCCCAGTACCTTAGAATGGCTATGTTTAGAGTTATGGCCCTTAAAGAAGTAACTAAGTTAAAATGAAGGGCTTTCCAGTTAGCTCATTGGTAAAGAATCTACCTGCCAGTGTAGGAGATGCGGGTTCAATCCCTGGGTCAGGAGGAACCCCTGGAGAAGGAAATGGTAACCCACTCTAGTATGCTTGTCTGGAGAATCCCAAGGATAGAGGAGCCTGGCAGGGTGTGGTCCATGGGGATGCAAAGAGTCAGACACAACTAAGCAACTGAGCACAAGTTAAAATGAGGCCATTTGGGTAGGTTCTAAACCAATCTAATGTTCTTATAAGAAGGAAACATTAGGACATGAGCGAGAGACACCACACACACACGCACACACACACATACAGAAAAAGCCAAGTGAGAACTTAAAAGGTAGCCATCTACAAGCCAAGGGGAGAGGCCTCAGGAAAAACCAAACCTGCCAACACTTTGATCTTGGATTTTCATCATCTAGGACTATGAGAAAACACACTTCTGTTGTGTAAGCTACCCAATTTATAGGATTTTGTTATGGCAGCCTGAGCAAACTAGAATAGGAATGGAAGACTCAATTCATGACTCAAAGTTTTCCTCTCCCAACTCAGCTGCAGGTTTCATCATCCATCTCTTGTAGTGGAATTCTTCATTCCCGTGGCCATCTCCTCCAACTTATATGTGATCTTCTGGGGACTGTGGGCTCTATCTTTTCACCTGTATGTTATCAGCACCCAACCTCAAGAGAAAGGAGACCAAAAATGATTATTTTGTATTAAAAAAAATAATGAGTCACTTTTCTCAGATTGCCACAGGTTCTTCTTTTGGCCTGTTTTGTCTGTTTCATTTCTGAGAATATTATAAATGAATATAGAAATTATATGGAAATCTAACTTCACAGGAAAAAATATGAAATATACAAATGACTGTTTAAGGTACTTACCTTCACTGCAAATTAAAACTAGAGTGACATAACTTTTCATCTCTTGGAATGACAAAGATCAAAAAGTTGATCAAAAGGAAGATACTGTCTGATTAAGCTATGGGGAGGCAGATTTTCTCACACATTTCTGTGAACCATTGGAGAGGGTAACTTGGGAGTTTCTATGAAAATTAAAATGAATATGCCTATTGACTTAAGAATTCCACTACTAAGAATTTATCCAAAAGAAGAATTCGGTAACAACCGATACTGATAGAAAAGGGAGCTGAGTTATTAGAGAGAGGATAAAGAGACTTATTTTTCAGTTAATATCCGTTTGTACAATTTAATTTTTTAACATGTATTACATTTTAAAATGTTTAGTGTTAATTAAAAATATGTAAAAGTTGAATGCATAAGTTCATTTAATAAGGCTATCTACCTTGTGGTAACATAAACATTAATACTTAATATATCAGAATGTGATACTATAGAAATTGTCTAGTCCTGTAATTTGAAAATGAGTAAAAACAACTAGTTTTTGAGTAATTTTCAGACCAGGGGAGAGAAAAATTCAGAGTTATTATTAAGTTATCATAGTCAAGAATCATATTTAATTTTGGTACATGCTTAATACCTTGCTATATCTTTTGTCTTGGAAAAGTGTGTGTTTTAATACTGATTGTTTTCCATGAAGATACAATTTTATTCCTTTATTTTTTGATAACATGAGACTACACAGAACTGCTCAATTTACCATGCCTTAAATATGCCATTCAAGTTGAAATGATTTACCAAAAGAAACCCTTTGTGTTATTAAAATAATGATTGCCTTTTTTGCCTAGACCCTGCGTGCTGCTGGGAAAACCTACATGATCTTCTTTGTTGTGGTGATTTTCCTGGGATCCTTTTATCTAATAAACTTGATCTTGGCTGTTGTTGCCATGGCCTATGAAGAACAGAACCAGGCAAACATTGAAGAAGCGAGGCAGAAAGAGTTGGAATTTCAACAGATGCTAGATCGACTTAAAAAAGAGCAAGAGGAAGCTGAGGTATTTTTATTGGGTTTAAAATTCTTCCCAGAAGTGAAAAGGCAAAGGGGAACAACAGAACCCCTGTGATCTCTGTCCGACCTTTCCCCGGGAGATTTTCTTTCCTGGATTCTTTCATACAAACTGAATTTTCATTCTGGTGTGGTCAAAGGAGGCAGTTCTGCATCGAGTTGGAGTTGGCGTCTGCGTCATTCTGCCTTCCCCCTTCATCAGCTCGCCTCAGCATGGGGAATGTTCTAAGCTCGTTTTCCTAAGCCTGATCCCCATGATTCCCCAGTGTGTATGGGATTAAGCAAAGTCCCGAACGTTTATGGTGTTACTTCCCCACAGTAACAATTGTACACGTGTCCTTAGGGAAAATTATTTCGATATTAGAGTTAACAAATTTTTGTGGATTTTTCCTTACTCCTCCCTCCAAAGGGGTGCGTCAGTGGAAAAGTTTGAGGAAGTTTATACCAAGAGAAACAAAACTTCAAATATTTTACATAAGTTGATGGTTTGACCTAGTAAAATCTCTTCAAGAAATCTAACCTATTGGGAGGAAGGTAATCGGTGATGCAAAGAAGCTTTTAGGTAGAAAGATGTTCAGTGTAATATTTTAATATTAATAATCAGGAAGCATTTAAATTTCCAAAAATTAGAAAATGGCTAAGAGGATTATATTTTTGTGTCTTGAAATATTACTCAACCATAAGATGATGTGTTTTAGGAATATTATGACAGGTAAAGGTGTTAATATAATAATATATTAAGTCATAGAATACAAAATTGAATGTAAGATATACATTAAAAATATATGAAGACTGAAAGATATGTTAATGCCAGTTATTCCTGGGATGTAGGATTGTGAGTAATTCTTGCTTTTTATTCACAATACCTTTAATTCCAAATTTTATAAGGGTTGGAAGGTTTTATAAGGGTTTTTAATAATAAAACCTTAATTTTTGTAAAAGGGTTACCACTAGGCTATTGCAGGAATTTCCTGGGTAATCCCTAAAAGTGTCTTTTATTTTCGTGATATATTATTCTGTAATAGTTAATTTTACTTTAAAATAATTTTTTCTTCATTTAACTATAGAAGTGTGTGAATCTGTTGATAATATTGAATTATATTATATACCTGAACAACTTA